>VWZK01020799.1:30148-46001 GCA_013396935.1 Baryphthengus martii | reverse complement strand
GGGGGGGGGGGGGGGATGGGTTAGGTTGATTTTTTGGTTTGGGAATGGAGGGGGTGTAAGGAGGTGTTAAGAACATCACAAAGTTCAAAATTAATGTCTCAACTTGTAACATACTTCCCCCTCTCCCACAATACTGGTTGCAGAAGCTACCCACGGCTGACACTACTCATGAAGCTCCATATGGTTCTGCTTCCTTTCATTTTTCTTCAGCCTGACAAACTTTGGCACTGCTCAGGTTTTCCTGGTCTTTAGGAAACAGGAGAGATTCCAAGAATTCCAGCTTCTCCTTCGTTTGCTTTTACAAAGCTCTCATGGTACCACCTATGAAAAACCTCTTATAATGGCAAAGCATAAAGGCAAATTTGCCTGAGCTGGTGCTGTAGATTTTCTCATATCACTCTTAGTATTAACAACAATTACTTACATTGCATTAGAAAGATCTCAGTAACATCAAGGTCCCTCATACTCAGTGCAATACACACATATAGCAACGGGCTAGTGCCTAACAGGCTACTAAAGTTATTTTATTTAAGGTAGAAAAGCTTCAAAATGAAGTGTCATTTTCAAGCACCCAGGAGTTGACAACAGTTTGTACAATTATCACAAACCAGTCAAAGAAAGCTTCCAGTAGAGCCAGGAAGCAACCATGTGCACTGTGAGTACCCTGCATGTACCATAACTCAGCAAGTGCTTTTTGCAGCTCCCTTCTACACACAGTCATGAAGGATACAGATCATTACAGCCTCCAGCTATAGAGCTTTAGCTCACAGCGTAGCAGCTCACACTTTTAGCTCTGGAGATCCCCAGTTCAATCTGCCGCATGTCAGCCAAGAGGGCAGCTGTCATATAATTACAGCCACAACTTTGCATGTGAAAAAGTAGGGAGAAGGAACAGAGATCTTATTATAGAATTCTGGTTGCAACCTGCTGAAGAGCTCCCTATTTAAAGTAACTTTTTCTAAAGGGGGAGGGGGGAAGAGAAGAAAAAAAAACAAAAAACGAAAGGGAGTCTTCCAACTCAGCTTCCCAATTCTTTCTGTTTTGCAGAAGAAATCAGCACTGCTTTGCAAAAAGTCTTTTGTTACAAACGCATGTGTATATCAGAGGAAACTCGCAAGTGCCGAGCCAGCAGTAAGGCTGTAGCCCCTTATCAGTCCAAAGAAAAAGAAAAAACAATTCTCATTGCTGCAACCAAGACATCAGAAGTCCAACAAGACATCTTAGTTTCTTTCTGAACTATCCCCACTCACCAGCAGCCAAGCCATTTGGCTAAGCAATTTAAGTATTAAAATTTAAGTTCAAGAAATCTTAACCGACTTACATCTTGTTTCCTTCAAACTGTACATACAAGCTCTCGGGAAGACATAACAAAACAAAGGATCCGTGAGGAGAGCGTGTCTGAACTACAAAGGTACAAACCAGTACAAACCATGGCAAAAAATTCAGTCTCAAATGAAAAGATTTTTTAATGAGTGCAACACAAAACAATTAGACTAAGTTTCTTCTTATCTGTGAATCTTTCTGCATATCCTCCTGCACACACACAGCAATTTTGGGGCCAATTGTTCTTCCATGCCAAGATGTTCAAAAACAGAATTTGAAACAACGCAATCCAGTTTTAAAGAAACATTAGTTTTCCCCCAACAATTGCTCTAGAAATTCGTCTTTCCTCAGTAAAGCTATTTCAGACTCAAAATACAGATGAAATTCTTTGCAGAACGTTTTCCCCACTTAGATAGTCCCACCCATCCTTCCATGACCCTGCAGCACAGAATCTGTGAGTCCCTCATTGCCTGGGGTGAATCAACCACTTTGGACTGCGATCAAGAGATGGGAGCTAATTCTCCAACTTCCTGCAAACCACTTACCCACTTGCTAAATACCACTCAAAGTAGACCGATCTGACTCAAACTGTTCAGTACCTGCCTGCAAGAACAGACTCACTGAAATGTGTCAACTAACTAGTTCATGCACGCTGCACCAGTGGTGCTTCAAAACTCCCCCCAAACACAAGCTTCCAACAGGACTTGAAGGAGATGTACCCAGCAGACAGCCAAGCTGGAAGGTCTTCAGATGATTGCTAACACCGAGCACAAGCCTGCAGCAGTTAACTCCTGAATTCACTAACACTTTGTATTTAAAACACCTGAATTCTCTGGTGATGCCCCCTCATCAGTCTCAGTTTCCAAAGATTCATTTTCATTTAGCTCAAAGGCTCTTCTGCTCCTCATCTCAAGCAAGATCTACTCAGGAAACAGAAAAACTTACTTGACCACCTCCCTCCCTTTAGAAGGTGAAGGCGAGAATCCAGGACACAAAGCCCAGTTTTGAAGAAAGCAGCAGCACTCTTCTGTGCAGCAGCACAGTAACATTTGGGGTTGATTATACACACACAGCAAAACCCTGGCTGGGCTCATCCCACAGAAGGGAGTCATAAAAGGTTCACCTCTCCCTCACCTACAGAAACCAGGCAAAGCTCACAAACATCTGAACTGCACTTGTTGCCGATGCTCCATGAAAGCTGTACAACCCTACGCAGAGATGACTGAAATGAGACACCATTATGCTATTTTCTGGTATTACATCTATAAATTTAGCGCTGCTAAAAGGTTCCAGATAGACATTCTCTGGAGACCAAAATCCGTTGCCCACTCTGAGAAGATATGCAGAGAGAACAGCAGCAAAACATATACGTGCTTTTGTCATCTCTCCCAGCCTGCTGAGGCTGAAATGACTGACAAAGGTCCAAAATGAGGGACACACATAAATTATTAATACCGCACTAGTAGTCTCGCTGTTGCTGTGACAGTCTAAAGACTTAACAGAGGCAGGCTCTGCAGGGAAATACCATTTTACTTCAAAATCATTCATTCAGGAAACTTACACACTGAGGAGAAAAGAATCATTTTGCAGCACGCTCTGTCAAACCCTTCAGCTTTAAGACCTTGTGTTTCTAAAGCCAAAGCAATTTTAACAAGAACAGGAAACCAACGTGAAGCATAAGGAACTTTGGATTTCAAGCGAGCAACACTGGAACAGCATTACTTCCGGACACGAACCCTAACATATATCTTCTCATGTCTGACCTGCAAAGTCCATCCCACTTCTGAGAGCCAGAGAAGCGTTTTGTCTCTGCAGTCTCTCTGCTGAAACAGCCAAGTGGCATACCAGCGAGAGGATAATGGGTAGCCCTGCACTAGCAAGTGGAAAACAGCCAAAAAGCCACTTGAGTTTGCCACCTGCACTGCAACCTGTGCTTTAAGCCCATGCGAGGCTCCAAATTCATGTTTTATTGACCTTTTCTTTCATTTCAGGTCTCACGCTCTCTACCTGGTGCCACAGCCGCCACATTCTCGTAAGGAGCACACATAAGACACGAGGGTTCCTACTGATCTATTCCACTTCCTCTCCCCTGTTGCAAAGGGAAAAGTTTATGCAGAGGTATTAGTCAGTTTAAAATTAATTTCTAGAACTGGGACAAACGACCTGAAGTTTGACATTTCTGAAAAAAAGTTAAATTATTTTCATCTTTCTTAGTAATCAGGATAGATTTATTTTTCATTTAAACCACAAAACTTCCCTCCCAAAATATCTGAAGTAGTTACTGAAATGTTTTCTTTACCAAAGCCCTGCAAAGCCTCAAAATTATTAATAACATTTCGAATATGAAGAGGCACAACACTGCTCCATACCAATAAAAAACAAGAAAGCAGTTAATTTTTCACACAATAAAGTAATCAGTTTTGAATACTAATAGTTTCTATTAAAAACTCCTGCATTTAAAAACCCAAAAAGGTTTCCAATAGCTCTAAATACTGATGGGGGTAAAGAAAAAACAGACCCTACCCCCAGCTGGATGGCATTCCTCTCTTTGGGTGCAATGTGGCAACATTTGATTGACGCATCTGATCCATTCCAAAACTCCGGGCGATGTTTTAATCATCAATGGGCAGAATCCTATTAATTTTCAGAAAAAAAAAAAAAGAAAAAATAGAAAACCAGAGTAGAATATGGAGGCAGAACACAGCACCTGGCATTTGTTTAGAAGATTCAGTTGATTTAGCTAGGTCCATAAAAATCAACAGATTAAAGACTGAGTTGATGGCAGAAACTCACATCCACCAGCATAAGCCCCTTCCTCCCCTCCACCCTCTTTCTGCCATCTCAGCTCGACCCAGTCTCCCAACACAACCCTGGAACATTAGTCCCATACCAAAGGAAATGAAATAGGAATAGGGGAGAGATAAAACATGGTAAACAAGGACAGCATGAAGAGCCCATTGGCATGCAACCAAGAGCCTGCACAGGCCCGAGCTATGGCAGAAAACAGGAGATCGGACACGTATGAGGAGATGGCAGGAGAGCAGATCAAGAAGGTGAAGGTTCAAGTGGTCCCTGAGCTCAGGGGGTGAGAAACGGCAGCAGGCAGAGTACAAGAGTGAGACCCAGCATGCACAACAAGCTCAGCCTTCAGAAGCAGCAACACACCAGCTGACCTTCTGGCTTGGCGTCTGCTGTGATAGGCATTTTCATTAGCGATGGGCACGGTACGAGAAATTTAGTGTGAACCTTCCACATTAAATGAGGCTCCCCAGTCCACCCATAAATTTATTTTGCCATCAGCCAAACCCAAATCCACCAGTATCAACCACTTTTGCTCTGAAACAGGCCTCCACCTACAGCCTTGCACCAAACAGTTGCCGCTGTTTCATTTCAGCGCTGATGAGCACTGCAAGCCCTTCAGGACCCACAAACTTAAGCAGCAGAACAATCCCACAAGGAATTGACCCATTCCAGCAGCAACCAGAAGGCAAGCATCATCAGTGTGACCCTTCCAGCTGGCCAGCTGACACATCAGACCAGGCCACATCTCAGTCAACCGATCTGGAGCTGGGCATCTTGCCACTGGAAGTGGAAACCTGGCTGAATGATCAGCAGGGAAATACTCCCGGCCTAGGTGGCCGGACATCTGTTTGGGAACGCGAGCTGCGCAAAGGTCTCTGGAAACATCAGTTAGTTGCCTGGGTGTTTCTTATACTTGTTCTGCGTTCCCAGGTCTTGGGAGGTTTAACAGCAGAGAAGAGTTGGATAGGGAAAAGTAGGGAAGCAAGAATGTGTTGGTGCACTGCAAAGCGAAGGGAGCAGCAGGCCGAGGACAGGATCTTACAGTAGCAAAAGTGGTTGCTACAGCGCGGAGCAGGAGCTGGGGGAAACAGGAGGGGGCTGTTAGCAGCAAGGCATCAGGCAATGCCACTGCAGGGAATGGGAAGAGCCTGTAGCCCAGGGCTGATAAATCAGATACTGCTGCCAGAGTCTTACAGCAGCCCCTAAAGCTTCTACTGCTGACTGGGGAGCTCAGCAACAAACAGGATCTGCCACAAGCATGCCCACCCAGCAGCTTCAGATAGTCATTTAAGGTATTTCAGGTCCAGACCATTAAATACCCTCAACATAACGACACAAACCTCGAATTCAACATGACACGGTCACGCAGAGCTCGCACAACAGGAGAAGGATACACTCCCACTGATAAGGATTGCACGGCTACAGCTCATGCCTCCGTTAGGCTCCTCAGAGCAAGCGGCTGTGTACCCGGCCAGGCTGCCTTTGTACCACTCCCTCTGGCCCATCATGAGGGCCTGAACCCTGGACCATCAGCAGCAAAAGCACCAACCTCCACCTCATGCTCTAAATAATTAAACTCTGTGGGAGCAGCAGCAGACTCATAAAACTCTTACACAGACCAAGCCAGTCATTAACGGGGGTCAAAGATGAATGCTCAATTTTTTTAAGTGTGCTTTGATGCGTGGGGAGAGTGGTGAGAGCAGATCTTCATTACCCTCTCTGGTACCTGATGAATTTTTCCTTTCCTGGCTATCAACACCTCCTACTTCCACCCAAACCCCATACCGCTGGCAATCATCTGGACAGCCAGAGACAATTAGAAGGTGTGTTTGGAAGACACCCACATTAGCCAGTCACCTACAGGTAGGGAAGCAAGAGGACTCGCTGAGCAAAACTAGGCTCTAGCAGAGGCTCAGCCGTGCTTACTCCGAGGTTTGGGTTTCACACGGATGCCGCCGGGTGGAATCCCAGGGCCGGTGTGATGCTGAAAGCCATGCAAACCACGACCTCACACACCGTCTCCCCTAGAGCAAAGCATGGAGCAGAGTACAAGCCAGTAAAATCTGTCAGGATTATTAGCTTGGGCTCGGAGCCAGAGCTGGGAGCTGCCACAAGGGCAGGGAGGCTGCCTGCAGCCCGGCAGGTCAGCGGGAAGGAAGTGGAAGTCCCCTGACAGGCAAGGAGAAGCAGCAGGCAGGAAAGGCGAGACACAGTTGAGAAAAGGTCACAGAAACACTTGTCTGACCCGCCCCTTCTGGTCTTAAAATACATAGATACACACACATGAGCTCCTCACTACTATGTTTTGTTCAGACATTTCAAGGAGTGCTCTGCTCTTCCCTCTCTCTTTGCATTCCCCCAGTCCACACTATTCTTGAAAATGTTTCTTTAGGGTTTTCCATCCATGAAAGCCTCAGGTGGAAAGGAGAAGGGAAAATGGGTTATTTTGGGGAAGGGGTCACGACCTCAACACAGAAAACTCACTCAGCAGCGCCCAATAATGCTAGATGCTTTGCTGGCGGTGCCAATTACAGCCACAGTGCCAGCCTGACTGCTCTGCTGTGTTTGCTCCATGTGGAGGAGAGGCCACAGGCTGGAAGTGGCTCTGGGATCTCAGCTACTGTGCTGAGAAAGCGGCTGGTGTAGCAAAAGCTAGCTGTTATTTATTATTTATAAGTAATATTGATAAATGCCCCTATTTTCAGGTCATGTCTCCCAACAAACCCCAACACTTGCGCTTTCAGAGGGAAGAGCTTTACACGCAACAGTAACACTCATCTTTCCCAGCATGGCAAAGGCAGCAGCTGCTACTTCCATTATTCTTGGAAATAAGGGGGGAAAATAGCTAGGACTCTTGAGCCTTGGCACCTCTTCCCTCCCGCCGTTTGGCTACCAGAACTACGGTTCCTATTCAGGGCAGAAGCGCTCACCAGGGCACACATTCCAGGGGGCTGAGGCATCCCGTGTGGCCGGGCTCAAAATGGCAGACAGCGATGAATAGGATAATTAGAAAGTACAACAGAAACCGCAACATAAAAACAAGCGGCTTCTATTACAAGAAACGGTTCTATGGCAATGGTTAGATCCATCACCCCATATGCTGGGTCGTGGTGGTGCCTCAGGAGCCTGCTGCTATTATCTGTTTGCAATCACATTTCAGCCTGTCTTTCTGCTTAATGCACAAAAAGCAGAGCTAATCAGATTCGCTCGCTCTTTCTGCTTAATGTCTCCAGTTTCCAAGCATGCTCTGTACGGCTTCAATTGATGTCCAACTAACACTAGCCAGGAGCACATAGTGCCAAAAAAAAAAATAAAAAAATAATGGAAATACCTATTAATTTTAGAATTTTAGTCCTTCTTTCCACCTAATATGTCTAAAATTCCTTCTACGCTTGAGCTCTTCAAACAGAAATCAGGAAATTCTCATTTCCCTCTCTACACCACACCCAGCTCACGTATGAGTTCCCTTCTCCAAACTGCTCCTCCAGTAGTATCTGGGCAATTAATTACAGCATAGACCTATCAGGCTTGCCTCTCACTCTCTGGGACAGCTTTTTAAAATATTTTCTGGCTAGAAACATCCACATAAGCATGTCTTCTGCGGGCACCGTAATAGCCCCTCTTTGTTAATCTATTTGAAGTGATCATCACATGCTCTTCTCCCCTGTCTCTTCCCAGCACTATTTAATTATTGCAGTTCTACATGGGAACTCTAACATGCCCTCCGTATTTCCAGTCTGAGGACAAACGGAGTCCTGGAACGTCTGTTTTGTTCACTGCATTCCTTCGCAACCGGCAGGGCAGCTGGAGCACTGCTAGAGACAGCTACGACACCTGGATCTTTGCTGGAGCGACCCAACACAGCAGCACAAAAGGCCCCAGACTGGGTACACTGCATGAAAATTCAGCAAAGAAATCTAGGAAAAGACTGGTTTACGGGAACGCCCATCATCATGAGCCAGGTTAAGCAGTGCAGGAGGAGAGTCACCCATTACAAGCACAATTGAAGATTTGCCAGAAGAACGACAACGACAAAAAAATCTGCAAGTATTTACAGGAGATGAGAAAGAGATGTAGGTGGGAGACAAAAGTGCCAGGATCCATATCTCTAACCAGGAGGAGTGAAAAAAAGAGAGATTGCAGAAATGAAACCCCAGACAGCCCCTGCATCTGTACACATCCCCCAGCTAATACCCACTACATCAATCAGAACAATGGCAGCTCCAGAGAAGACCCCAATTATCCAGCTCCTTCACTAACATCTTCCCCAGAGGCTGCATGCATGTGTGAGGGGATGGAAGAAAAACATACTTCTCAATGAGATTACTTACAGCATTTTCTATATTGCCCCCTCTCTCATATCTTTAAAAAAAATAATAATAATATTGCAGCTGGTTTATGTGTGTCAGATTTATTAACAAAAAAACGTATCATTGAAAACAAAGGCACTTTGTGCTCAGCATATCCGGTGGCACCATTATTTAATATCAATACACTGGTTCTTTCCTTTATTCACCCCATCCTTGGAACACAAATCCACTGTAACAGCCACCCAGTGTATAACCTTACCATGCAAAGCAACACGACCCTACAACAACCTTTCTCTTGCCATAATGTCTTCACACACCAACAAGAAGAATTTAGGTTTAAAAGCTTCAAAAAACAACCAACCAACTGCACAGTTGGAGTACAGCACGAAACAGATCTCTAACAGCTCTCAAGTTGGAGCACATTCCCTCATCCCTCCCTACTGCTTTCCTGATTTGAAAACGGCTGCACAAACATTCCTAATTTGTGCACCACACCAATTGTAACCTGCCCCTCCCACCAGGTACAGCCACTCCGGGTCAGTCCACGTGCACAGGCTCAGGGCATTCCGCTGCCTCTGGCACACTACTCTTCACTGACATCATCTTCACCTTCAAGCTGTATAAAATGCACCAGATAGACACAGTATCTGCTTACGTAGCCATAAAGCAATCACTGTAGGCAAACAGACATCTCCATCTAGTCTCCCAAACGCACACTCTGACCCGTGCCGTGCCCCTGCTAAGCAGACGCTTGGGCACGCATCTCCTTAGGTGACACGTCGCCCCTTCCCTGCAGTCAGCAAGGACTAATGCAGCTCCACCGATCCATCAATGATAAAGCCAAGGCAGAAGCACTGTACATGCTGGTCAACAGAAGCAAAAGTTCGCCTTGGCCAGTTCCCACGGCGTCTGAGCTTCAGCACATCCCTGGCTTCATCATATCCTCAGAGCAAGACGGCACCGCCCTGCAATACCACAGCAGCATCCCACAAGGCCTTCCCAATTTCTGCTGGGGCACGAAAATAAATTAGGCAGCAGCACTTGGAGCAACGCCAAGTCACAGTTCAGCAATGGAGAGACTTCCTCCTGGTGCCATGGTACCCAACTTCAGGCCTGGCTCACCACGGGCATGCAGAAAACGCTCAAGATGTTTCCCTGCCCTTACCATTTGTCCCAGGCCTCGGGGAACATCTGGTCCCACCACCTCTGAGGCCTCAGTCCAAAGAGCCGCCATCACCACGTTTGGGGAAGCTCTTTCTCAGACTCAGCCTGCAGCTATCTCCTCAGGCAGTCTCCTTTTGTCCTCTCACAGGGGAGGGCTACGGCTACTATTTTTTGAGCTCTTTAATAATAACATATGAGCATAATAACAATAATAATAATTCCTAGGCTCATAGCAATGGGCTCTCGGGAACTACAGTATATCTCTCACTGCAGAGGCAGTGAAACTCAACCTTTTCCTTTTTTTTTTTTCTCCCCCACTTTTGAAAATACTGCTTGGGAATGGAGTTAGCATCTGGAGGCACACAAGTATATCTCGGGGAAAGAATGAGAGGAGCAGAGGGGAAGGGAGGGACCTGAAAACGAAGGCTGAGGGCGAGGTTTCACATTACAGCTGAACCAGGCTAATAGTTCACCGCTGCCAAAAAAAAGGGGGGCCCATTTCCACCTTTCTTTCATTCCCTACCTTTCACTGCTGGCAAAACAAATCTCGCCCCTCCTGCGCGGCGGCTCTGATACTAGCCTGAACCTGGTGAGCAGGTTCAGTTCTCTGTCCCAGGAGAAAACTATTCACTTCTTTGTATTTCTGGGGAAGTCAGCTCAGCTTTCTGAAAGCTGAACAAGCTGGATTCATTTAGGACCAGAGGGGCCACAGATCCATAAGCAAGACATGACCACTCCTCTTAGAAGGAACAAGTGGTCAGATTGGTTCAGCCACAGCATGAAAATCCATCCTCACCCACGTGAAACTGTGGTTTCACCCAGTAAGTACACTGGTCAGCACAAACCAAGTCTGCAATAGAGGTCTTTGCTAATATAATCTTAGGGAGTTTTACCTATTATTAGGCCCTACCTACCAAAAGCATTTCTGAACTGGATGATGAAGGCAGGCACGTAGGTAAAGAATGACACTAAAACTGAACAGACCCAAACTGGACAGAAATATGAGAGCTACCGCAAGACTTCAAATAATAATCATGCCTATTTCTCAACTGGATTCTGTCACTTTCAAACAAGATGGCTGCCTTCATCACCATGCTCACAAATGTCCGTTTTCATAACAAACTTAACAATTAGTTTCAGGGTGCTTTTGATAAAGCATTTTTCTTCCCCCATCAGCTTCTACATCATCAGATGAACAAAAATCATGCCATCCTTTCGATTAAAAAAAGAAAACAAGCCCATATTACTCCACTGTCTTTATTCCTCTCCACCTCCTCTGCTCAATTACTAAAAGCAATTTACAGACAATAAATGTAACTTCACAGCTGCCTGTATGAAGTATTCCCTTCATTTTATAGATGAGGTTACAGGCTATACAGAAATTAATATCAGCGAGGTCTGCTTCAAAGCTGGATAAGCAAGAGGAACAGATGAACTCTGAAAGAATACAGATCATGCCTGTACTCTAGTAAAATCAGTAATAAAGAAATAAGGATGTTACCAGTTGGATATAAATTCCTTGAATGTACCGGCTTAAATACAGTAACAAATAAAAGCTTGCTTTGAGGTTTTGCTCGGGTTTATTCTGGTTTTATTAGGAACAACATCATGACATTTCAGATTTACCACTCAGCATCCCATAGGCCAAACATGCTCACTTTTCTAGTAAGCACATTCTTAACTGCATGGACTCACGGACTCAAAGAGGGTCTTCCCAGTTGGCGTACGATCACCAGGAATCCGGAGCTAGAAACTGTACATAGTTTTAATCGATGAAGATAAGCAAGCCAGGAGAGAGCCCAATGTTTTCTGCCATAGCCTTGCAGGCTTTGGCAGGGCTAAAAGGAGCAAGAACCTCTGTCTGTTGCTAAAATTGCCAGCAGTGCCTTTGAGAAAGCGCTAGGAGTAGCAATGCTGAAGGAAAAAAATAAAAGTGCGGTTCTGTGCAGGCACTCTTCTAATGATAACTGCTCCTTAAGGCTTAATAAAAATGCACGGCCAACTTTTCTTCTTCCACACATTAGCAGAGCTCAGAAATAGCACCTGAGCCTAGTTATACAACTCAGCAGGCCCAGCTTCTTCTAGGAAGAACACAGCACCGGTGCATGCAGGTACTCCAAAGGCTGAGTCATCTGAACAGTCCCTTCAAGGGAAAATAATCCTACTAAAAATTGAGGTGTTGGTACTGAAGACAAAAGGAGTGTTAATTTTGGAACTCTTTAATTACATTGGTTCCGCTCCATCCATTTACTGCCAAACCAAACACCTATAGGTTAGTAAATTCACCACGCTCCTTCATCCTTCCCCAAGATCCTTTCCTGACACCATGTCCTCTTTAGCCAACAACTCCCTGCTGCTGTCCGTACCCCTGACTAACACAAACTAGTATTTGTACAACCACAGCGCTTGGAAAACTAATTTAGAATTAAGGCCTTCATTTCTAGCCTGCATCCAAATACCAGGCATGCTTCAACCAAGTGTTGTGGGCTTTTGTGCCGTGACTAGCGTAAAACCAAAAGCCGTATCATGCACGCATCAAAAAACAGATAGGTTTCAAGATGGATCAAAAAAAAAACCAAACGCAATGCAAAGCATTTGGACTTGTAAAATGTCTCACATAGGGAGAGCTGATAAATGCAATAACATTTCAAGCAGAACTGCCATTTTCCGCACGTTCACTGCGGCGAGTACAGAGGTTAGTACCCACTGGGACCTGTGCCCTTTTCACCCAAGCCTGAAAGGGCAACACGGCCTCGCACTGGGCCTGAAAATGGCTCCGCAGATGTAGCTGCTGCAGAACGTGCCTGCCCAGCAAAGCGGGAGTCTGCGCACAGACCATGCAACCCATGCTTCCCTTACCAGGCAAGATCTGGGGTGTTCATGCCAATCCAGCCAGCCCTAAAACCTCCCAACAGCTGCACAACAGCAGGAGGAGTGAGGCAACCTAATGGGGTTGAACGGGTAGTCCTGCGGTTTAAACTGGCACCACTATGGGAGTTTGGAATTCAACTCCCACCACGACCCCAGTCCAGCAGCCCTGAGAACAGATCCTGCCACTTACCCCTCTCCTGAACTCTTCCAAAGGAGATAGACTGGGAAAGAAACCAGTGGCTCAGGCAGAGAATTTTATTTTTGAGGTTGACAGATCTGTTGTGGAAACTAATCCACCGATATTTTTCTAATATAAGGAACATATAAGATGCCCAGAATTTGATAGCCGCTTTTTAATTAAATTGAAATAAGTAAATCACAGCCTGTTGCCATGGAGAA
The DNA here is from genome assembly GCA_013396935.1 of Baryphthengus martii. Classification (NCBI taxonomy): domain Eukaryota; kingdom Metazoa; phylum Chordata; class Aves; order Coraciiformes; family Momotidae; genus Baryphthengus; species Baryphthengus martii. Next base: position 33,132 of record VWZK01020799.1, on the reverse strand, counting down.
TGAACAGACACAGCCTCTTGACTCCAGGGCAGGATCAAGCAAGAGAGGCAGACAAGGCTGTGAAATTAAAAACACCTATTTTAAAGCAAATGGTCTTGATAATTAGCAAAAAACGTGGCATAGGGAAATAATATAACCATATGGCAGGAAGTGGTTTTCAAGGTGAACTACAAAGCTGTTTTAAATAAATGAATAAACTGCTGGAGCTGCTGGGTCACTTGCAGAACCATATATGCAGGATTAAATGTGATTTTAAAAATACACCCAAAAAATAGCAATTAGCTCCTCTTTCAGTTTCCTGCCTGTAGTCTGCATCTGTGTCTGTTCTTATTTTTAAGGACTTGTTTCAAGTGATTAACGTTTGCACCTATTCGCAATTACCAGAGAGCCGTCAGGCTTGCACATTTTCGAACGCCTTGCGGCTCACCCTGAAGTGAGCACCAAGTTTATGGGATATAAAACCTTTTATCTCTTACTTGATGCCATTACACAATCCTGGCCAGGTCATCAGACACTAATAATCATTCCTGAATCTATGCATCCCTGATATGACTTCCACGACAAAGTGACTTTGGAGGGAATTTGCCCTCTGCACACCACGTACCTGATCCTGTGCTACATCTCTCAAGAAGCACAGCTCAGAGAGTCAAAAGGTAACACTGGCCTGTCGCGGGCAGGAGGCACAGTTCTCGGCACAAGCTCAACTAGTAGACAAGAACCTTGCATGCTCCCTTCCCAATGCATCCAGAGCACAGGACATCAAAATATTCCACTCCATCCTGCTTCCAACCTTACCCGCTAGCAGCAAAGCCTGCCCAGAAGGATGGGGCTGGATAGCTTATGTTGCTCCTATACCACCTCTGCAGAGAAGGTATTGTAACGGTGGTTGTCATGACTCTTCGGAGCCACTTCTCCTCTGCTCAGATCAGAAAGAGCCGCAAGCAAGGAAACTCCCTCATCACCTTTTCGAGACCAGCTACGGCAAATCTGTCTCGCCGTTTTCAGTGAACATGTGGCCAAAGTGCATCACATTCATAATAGCTTAAAAATACTTGAAATAAATTGTACCTGATGACTCAGTTTCAAAAATGTGCTGTACATTTTTTTGAAGGGAAGGGACAGATGAACTTTCATTTCAAACCTCCTGTCCACTCTAGGAGAAAAGCAAACCTTTTATCTGGTTTTCTGAAGATACAAGTTGTCAGCCACAGCCATTAGTCTTCCATGGCAGCTAATGACCTACACAAAGCAAACTGCCAGGGTCCCAGTCCAGTCCCTTATGACACATCTGGTTACATTAAAAACCAGTCACAGTCTCACCCCTTATCAACAGAAGTTGAGATGAGCATTGACAAGTTCCGTTTCGTTCCTCACCACAACCAAGAAACACTCACAAACGGAGGGAAGTCGGGAGAGGTATCTTGGGAAAGGAAGAGGTTGGGGAAAAACGAGCAATTAAAATCAGTATTGCCTGCTTTCGCAGTTTGGGAGCATTTGCCACTATAAATGAAGTCCTACTACATAAGATTCGTGGCTTTCATTAAAAATAAACTCCAGGTCCAAGTCTGCATGAAGATAAGCATAAACTTGCAAATCTGGTTCACCCTGAAGGATACCAACAAGGACCCCAACACCACACCTTAAAAACGCTGGGGTGGGGGTAGCATGAGCAGGCTAACTTGTAGTCCTTAAACAGTTGAGGCTGACAGCAGGCCCTGCCCAACCTCCTCTCTCATGCACACCCTTTCTTTCCGAAGTCTGCAGCGAGAGGAGCTACAAAACATCTCGGGGCACGTTAGCTGCGCTGGAAGGTGCTAGATACTCTCTTTACTGCCTTCCCCGGCACGCAATCAGTTTCCTACTGCTTGAACCACAGTCCTACTCCACCACCTGAACACAAATGGCTTCACTCTGGCTGCTTCCACCGTTACATGCACCAGGCACTCAGAGGGCAGCAGGTGGCTTGTCTCTAGCTTTACTTGTGTTTAATTTTGACTTAAAATAGATTTAACACAATTATCAAGGCCAGCCAAGCACCTCGCTCTGAAGGGGAACTGTGGTTTCTTTTCCATCCCCGCAAGCCAAGATAATCACGCAGGGGAAGACTCCTTCCCAGAGACACTCCCAGTTGGACAGAGCCCGGGTTAACGGGTGCCTGCATTAACACTCAAGCCAGGCGGCCTCCTTGACATATCATGGAAGATGCTGGCCGTACCCAGGAGCAAATTATTTTCCTATCACAGCAGCGAGGATTACGGGCCAAAAATTAAATTAATTCTTTTAAAAAGAGGAAAAAAAAAAATCCAACAAAAAAATCCCCTATAAAATTGTTCCCTTCACCAGAATCACACGATGCCATACACACAAAGAGGGGAGAGCACTCAAGCGGCCCAGCCCCTCGCCCAGGCTGCCCACAGACCCCTGTTTCCATCACTCATGCTCTCTCTCCCCTTGTCCGACCTTCAGCCTGCCCCCGTGCCACCCCAGCTCCCTCCAATCCCCTCCTGCACCCCCAGCCCACCTCCCCAGGACTCCCTTCTCCTACCCACAAACTTCTCCTAACCTCTACGCCCCCAATACCCTCCGAGCGCCACACTCTCAGCACCCCACACACAGCAAAACCGGGGAAGAGCCTTTCCCTAACAAGAAGGGGCTCCAGACGCCAGCCTCACCGGGGTATTTTTTACCCGGCGGTGGGTCTCGCCACGCTGCTGCCTGGGCTCCCAACGGGAGTTTCCAGCCATAAACCTCGGCGGCTGCGAGGCCGCTCGCCCGAGCAGCGTGTGACACATGTGGCGCTGTCAACAACTTCCAGTCGCGGAGGGCAAGTCCCGGGTGGGCGAGGGGCCGCCGACCACCGCCAGCGGTAACCTGCCTTGGGAAAGGCAGCTTGGGATGGAGCTTTAACAAAAATAAAGGTCACCTTAATAATACCTTAATAATAGTCTTCTGAACGGCCAGAAAGGTCCAAAAGTGACGGGGGG
>VWZK01020799.1:0-29523 GCA_013396935.1 Baryphthengus martii | reverse complement strand
GGCTTTCGTGAAGGAACGGCCGCCTCACGGCTAGGGGGGTGTTGCGGGGCGGCAGGGGGGGGTCAGGTAGGCAAGGGCTTCGCCGGCCTCCTTTAGCGTGGAGTAGGAGTGAGTAAAACGGAGCAGTGGGTTTGTTCCCCTCTTGAGGCTGGTGTTACTGCACTTAGGGCCCTGATGCCATAGGCCTGGGCCTGCCGCAGCAGTCTGGAAAGTAAATAAAAGTGTAATTATGTGCATTCTAGTTGGGGCTCGCAATGAAAGAGAGGAAAAAACCCTCGTTCTCTCTAGAAGAGGCAGAGAAATAGCAGTATTGAGTCAGATCAGCATCCTGCCTCTGAGAGTGCTGAACGGACAAACCATAAGACAGGCTGTCAGCTCCAGCACACTGACCACAACGCTGCCCCAGAAGAATCCTCCGTGACCTGGTAATTCTGTGGTCAGGCACTTTCCAACCCATAGCTGGGGTCTTCATATTTAACAGCTTCCAAAGGATTTTTCTTCATTCTTTTTTTTTTTTTTTGAACCATGCGAAATTTTCCTATCTGCCACATGCAGCAAACATCCAGCTCTCCAGACAGCATTTACTCATCTCCTTTTGTTTGCCAAGCTCTAAGTGGGGGGCAGAGAGAGATCACCTTTCTGCAGCTCTTTAATGCCCCAATATGACATTTTTCTTCACAAGCCATTACTGAAAAACATTGCACCACCAAGCCAGGCTGTAGGTAGGAAACAGATGACATTTCTATCAGAAATGCAGACACCTCAGAAAACCTCGGACTCCTTCATCAAATAAACCCACAAATTCAATGAGCAGCTTCCCTGCTGCTGTAGTCAGTCTCAAGATTGCTCCTACACTGGCATCAGCTTTCTAGACGCCACAATTGACGTTAAGAAATGGCACCCTGCAAGCCAGCACATACACAAGAACCTACAGACCGTAAAACTTCCTCTATAAAGCGGGCGCAATAAGACCAGCAGCCATCCAAAACGCACCAAGGAGCTGTGAGATTCAGCCAGCCCTGCAGATATTGTTGCACCTGCTCTGAGAGGAACACTGGTAATCTGCTTTATCCAGCAAGGTCACTCTTCCAGCGAAACAGATACAAATTTACTACAATAAAGACAGCAACAACAGCGATTTTACAAAATCACTTTTCAAGCGATCAAGGTTTATTTGGTGTGTGTCTAGTGCAACCAAAATTAACAAGGACTGGCAAGGTCTCTGACCACATTAGCTTTCTGCAAATTTGTTTTTCTGCTTTTTATTTTAGAATCTGCGCTGTACCATTCCCTCCTACAAACACGTGCCCCTGATAGCGATAGCATTGCACGCTAAAATCAACACGTAAAATAATCTTTTTAATTACTGCCTCTGAAAGATTTTTTTTTTTTCTCTGTCTCTTCTCCTAACCTTCAGGCTCTCCCTTTCCCAGCTCATTATAGGAAGAAAATGTGCAGATGAAAATACATGAAATAAAACCAGACACTACCAGAGCATCAAACATGAAATATGTCAGCACCGCTCCACAGAGAGCATCATCAATGGCCTTCCTCTCGTAGCAAAACCGCCAAAATTTTTTGTTCCTGCGTGTACTCGTTCCAAATCTCTACAGTTCATCACTTCATCCAGCACATGAGATACCCCCACAGAAACCATGTGGATGAACCTAAATAATTGCTGCCTTAGAATGGGCACGTACAGCCAGCTAATAAAATACAGAAACTCATCATTAGGGAAGTATTTGTCAGACAGCAACAATTCGAACCCTTCAATCCAAAGGAAACCTACAAAACGTTCCCAAAAGAAAAGCTTTGAATTAAACCTTACGATCCCTAGATAGTAAAAGCTTATGGATTTAATGGAGATGTTGCCTTCCTGGCCCGTTACCACTTCCCTGCTGACCTCTCCCTTTGTCACCAGCACAACATTTTTTTGCTAGTGGTCAAGCAGAGAACCAGCAGCCTGGTGGTCACTTCTGCTCACAGCCCTCTCCGCTCCATAGGTGCTCGCTCTTTTTTTTTTTTTCCCAGTGTTCAAATTGATTAATAAAATTAAACTAAGAGCAATTGCATCTAACCTGTAATTAGCTTGAATATTGCTGCTTTCTGTCAGATCTGATAAACAGACCCTGAGTCCAAAAGCTTGTTTGCTTTTTCCAGCTCTATCAGGTGATCTAATAAAAGATATTACCTTTCGCCACAAACCTTGCTTCCCTAGGATCTTTAGACCATCACGGCTACAACACCGCTTTTACTTTTAATGTCTTGCCTGCTTTAACCAATTCTCCCAGGTTCTCTTACCTGTGAAATAGAATATGATAAAATGTATTCCCTTCTGTATCGATTCTTACACAGTTTTCATAAATGTGATATCCAGGTACCTTCTAGGACTGCATGAGCTGATCTGACTAACATCTGTCACACGGACGGTTTGTTTTTCTTTTTCTTATTCTCCTCCAAGGAAGAAAATGATGCATGGCACAAAGTGTTTTGGTTTCATGAGGCTGGGGTTTTTCCCCCTTTCCTCTATTCATGTAGCTCTGCGTTTATGCCAGAGAAAATGCGGAGAGTGGCAATTTCTGCGATAGACCTTATTTCTCACGGAAGTTAAATTCAGAGTGTTGAGCCACCCATAGAAAGATGTCTCCTGCACAAAGCAGCATTTTAATATGTCGTTCCCCACCAAAAGCTAATCCATATTCTTGATGGTTGGGACAGAAACTTCCTAAGGAAAGAAGAGCGTTTCCCTTTCTCCCAAAAAAGAGTTTCAATCCATGATCCTCGGTGTGATGCTCAAACAAATCGTTGCAGATTATTAACACACAGGCCAGCACTCGATAGAGTTAAAGATAGGAAAATCTGGAAACAAAAAAGAGTCATGCCTATTAATTGCACTGAGGCAGATTATCATAGGACAGCTTTGAAGGGAAATGGTGGAGACAGGACTATTTCATGCTAAAAAATAGAGAGAATTTACTTATGTACAAGGAATCACACTGCTGTTCCTCAACGAGGAACCCTGAGCAATCCCACGTATCTAAAAAGGCAGTAGGTACAACATACGAGCTTCTGAAAGACAGAAACTGAGGTGAAGAAAGGAATCATCTGTGCTCCAGCACTGAAAGCAGAAATACCAGAAGACCTCAGGGAGACAGTAGACAGCAGATTTAATATGTTTTTGCAATGTGATATGGCAGCAAAAATCATGCAGTTAATTTAATTTGGGGTTGTAAAGGCAGAGACCTCTTCTTGGAGATATAGGCAATAGTCCCATTTTTTAATATAGCAGTTTGAAGACATGTTTAGTTCTGGACAACTCGGTGCTACCTAGATGTCAACAACTTGGAGGGAAATAAAAAAAAAAAAAAAAAAGGAACATAAAATGATAAAAAAGCTGGAAGAGCTTACATCGTGTGTAGGTTGGCCAAATAACAACTATGAAGAGCATCACGGGAATTGTGTACGAGAACTTCACGGGTGCAGAAGCACCAGGGAACAAGAAAGACTGTTTAGAGTTGTCCGAGGGAGTATAAATGGTATAAATGTACATTAAATTAAGCAAAGAAAAGACTAATCTACAAGACTGCAAGACAACATCCCAGAGGAGCTCCCATCACCTGATTCAGACAAGACTGGATGAAGCAAAGCACACAAGAAACCACTTAAGAAACTATGACTGCAGGAAGGGATTAGGATGAGGAAAATACGCCTTTGGGACTGTTTAACTGCCCACTAACTGGGACAGCTGCAGAGCAATAGGTCTCAGTCCAGTATATGGTGGAAACTTTCCCTTCTCTGCTCCATTGCTGGAGAAACTTGTAGACCAAAATAACCATGCTTAGTTCTAGCAGGAAACCATGGAGCGAGTGCTGCATTCATAGGGGTTGGGAGGGTACGAGGGGTGTGTATTGTCAGATTTTTTTCGCTTTTACCACTGGGATTTTCTTGAGAGGTCACTGGCTTATCATCTGGGAAGAACAGCAGTGATGGCACTCCTGTGGTTAATATTGTCACCATAACGCTCTCTTGGATTACACAGACATTTGAGTAGGTTTCCTGGACAGCGGTTACCTCTCCCAGGAAGTCTGTGCTGTCCAGATACAGCAGTTAATTGGAATGAAAAAAATCAGAGGCTTTATTATTCCTTAGTTAGAGGGATGAGATCAAGATAAATTCTTTTTCTAACATAGGAAAGCCAACTTGAACTTGTGCCCATAACACCTTTAGATCACACTGTGCCATCATACATTCTGGCCTGCCTGTCATACAGAAAAGAAGACCTGACAGTATAATATGTTCATCCCAAGCAAGGGCTGATAGACCATGTTGCTGCTGATACTGGATGAGGCACACACATATTGCTGTGGGGAAAAAAAAAAAAAAAAAAAAAAAAAAAGAAAAAGAAGCCCAAACAATCTTATAAATGGTCTAGAAGGGGTTTGACTGTCTTTTCTTATTTGGTCTGTATTTTTTTAACAACATCCCCCTTAGGGAGGCACGCGCAGTGATAATTATCAGTCCAACCATACACAAAGCACACAAAGGTACAGTCCCCCGTAACTGTTGGCCTTAAATGGCCTTTCTCTACATAGAAATGCCAACGATCTTTGTGACGGAAACCTTTCTGCTTATTTATTTAAATGACAAATGTGGCCTAAGACGCACGAGCATATACCAAATAGAAGTGTACTAACATTTGGGTTCGAGGTAGTCTCGTAATGAATTGCTGAAGCGTACGCTAAAATTAATTCATCACACCCCCCTAGTTTATCATGAACCTCTGACTGTTTCACTTGCACTCTGCCTAATGACCCATCTTTCTCAGGGCAACATATGCTACAAACCTCTCTATAATTTCATGCTCTTACCTTGCAGGCTGTGTTTAAAGGAAAAAAAAAAAAAAAAAAAAGTAAGCGTTTTCTGCTTTCTCTCAAATGTGGCCCTTGTCTGAGTGCTAGGACAGGCACTGTCAGCTCTGAAAATTCAAGATTAATCAAGCAATTAAGAATAGATACGATAATTTACCATGACTGGAAATGAGAGATGTTGCATTCATTTACACTCTGCAAGAACCCAAAATAGCTAACCTGATTTTTGTGGACAGCAAGATTACGTTAAACCTTTTGAGAAGGAGTTACACCTCCTTCTATTAAACCGGTTTCTTCAAAACCCTCACGTGCGTTTTGCAGATGCCTTAGAAAAGGGCCGCTCTGTCCAGAGGGCCACGCTGCAAGAGCTGCTGCACTTCAGATTCACACCCTGCCTTCACCTGAAAGAGTCGGAAAGCACACAAGAATCCCAGGAGAGAAAAAGCTGAGCTGAACTTTTACTTTCTCTTCCCCACGTGCTAGCGCCAGCGCTGCTCCGCTTGAATAAACAACCCACCCGGGCAGGAATTACATCATCTCCAAACTGTGGTTTCCTTTAAACATTAAAAAGAACGGCAAGCATTTCCATTCACATAATTGTCGGTATTATCACCTCTCCTCACGCCTTCTTTTTTTTCCAGCATCTGACTGTTGGGACGGTAGGGACTTCCCTGCCTCCCCTCCTTTGCGAGCAGAGAGCACCTTTGCCACTCAGCTGCAGCCATTTGCTCTTCCTTGTTTAAACCTTCTCGGCAAGCTCAAGAACTTTTTCAGCAATCAGGAAGGCTCTGTGGGGTGGATGAGCAGCAACTCAGCACATTCCCTCCATAAACATTTATTTGGGAAATTACAGCACACGTACTTGGGCTTTCCACAGTAACTGGGTTCTGAAGAGCTTTCCTTCTTGCCAAAATGGTGGATACCTCTGCAAAAGAGAGCAAGTAACTTCTCCTGCAGCTCTGCTACCTCAGCAGACAGACCTCAGCCAGGCAGACGCGAGCCTGATCGATGTCTGCACGAGAAATCAAAAATGAAAAGCAAAGTGCTGCAGAAACCAGTGTTGGTGACTCAGGAAGAAAGTTTCTTTTTCCTGAACTATAAGGAGCTCAGCAGCTCCTACCTGGACAACCTGGTATAAACAAGAGCATAGGAAACTGAATTTTGTTCCTGACTTCACCCCTGACCCCCTGCAATTCCAGAAAAGTCGTTTAACCTCCTGAGTCTCCATTTTTATTCTGTGTATGAAGCTGAAACGTCATACTGAGCCTAGCAAGGACTTCTGAAATCTTTTATTTTAATGGCACGTGTCAGTGCCAAAAGCATCGTTAGCGGCATTACAGGGCTAATTCCCTCACAAGGGAGGGAAGCTCACTGTGGTACAGGTATTTTGGGTACAATTATTACCCCTGGAAGTGCTCAAATATCATTGCATAAAATTGTAGGCAGACAAATCTTTCAGATGGGATAGAAACCAGAGGCCCTGACTGGTTATTAAAAGACATAACGTTTTGAAGACGCCCATATGTTAGCTTTTCTGTGTTCACCCTGCTCCAATTTGGATAATTACATTCTGACTCCTTAAAGAAGGGTGGCTGACCTGCCTGGCCGTACCAGCTCTATATCCAAATCTTCATGTGGCCCAGAGCGATACAACACAACCCATCCCACATATTTCAAAGAGCTGAAGGAAAAGAGGTGTTCTAGGAAGAAGACTCTCTCCTGGAACGGGAGCCTAACCAGCCCTTGCCTCAGGAGCTGACAACTTGCCTTCTTGTGTCACTTCTCCCGGAAACCTGCCTGGTATTGTCAAAGTGCCATCCCGCTTTGTCCCCAGGTGGCTGTGTCGCTGCAGCACCGGTGCTGTGAACCTTGAGATCCACAGCTCCTAACACAGTCTGCCAGCACAAAGGCCTGGTTATTAATAGTGAAGTACCTAGTAACTTCCTAGTTACTAATAGTAACCTGCATTCCTATTTTATCATTAACAAAGAAAAACATTTTATCCGTAAGAGTAAGTGGAGACTGGCTTGCCCTAGAATCAAGTATGAGAAAACACTGAAAGGTTCATATTCTTCTCTTCCCATAGAGATCAGGTAGTCACTGGTGCTCTCTGATCTTCTCTTTTTTTTATTTATAAACTCTTACTGATACTTCACTGTGCATAGCAAATCTTGACCCCCCACAGAACTCCAAAACAGGAAGAGCGGTATCTGAGCCTTCATCAGCTTCCTGACAGAGCAAAGAAGAGAAGCGGCATATGCTGCAAAGGATTTCTTCACCATGGACACAGTGAATTTTCCCAAACCCAGGATAAGATGCCATTTCCAAACACGGAGAGAAAGTGGCCGGTTTTGTATTTCAGATGACAGTCTGACCCAGTGATGGTGTCAAGCAGCCACTTTTCTGTCCCTCTCATGGACAGCCCTGTGCCAAGACACTGGCATCTCATGAAGTATTTCTCCAGACTTCATGGATGCAAAGGCGGGGAACCTGTCCTGTCCCCATCTCTTCACAGGCGCTGGTGGCACCTGGGCCATGGTGCAAAGCTATGAGGGGTGCCACAGGTACCAACCCCAGGGGTAGAAGACAGTCATGGCTGGAGATCTTCTGCATGGCTGTAGGTGCCCACCCTCAGGAGTATGTGGTCTGGGGGCTACCAAGGGAGGTGGCAGGGGCATGTGGGCAGGCAGGGGACAGGAAAGGGCACAGAGAGGACCTAGGGCACCATCTGGTGGCTTCACTCACTTCATTCCCTAAATCCCTGTCTCGCAAGGTCACAGTATTGCACAGCCAAGGGCTGAAGAAACACCAGGTCTTTCCAAGAGACCACCCAGCAGAAAGAAGAGCCCCCTGCTCTTGGCCCAGATTCATACCCCCTTAGCACACTGCTGGGTGGGACAGTGGTGCAAATCAGAGAAGTAATAACTATTTCACTTGGGTCTTGGTCAGTCGAGCCCCTCACTTGGTAAAGAACCAGTCCTAGCTGGGTGTTTGGAGATACTTGCAGTAGTGACACCCCTAAGAAGGAAAAAGAAGAGGAGTAGAAGACAGAAGCAATGAAGAACACCCTGAATTACACCTTGGACGTACATTTCATTGTTGCTATCCACCACAGCAAGGTTTTTCTTATCCACAGATAAAGGCAAAATAGAGTTGGCATGTTTCGTAGAACCAAACAGTACCCATGTGTCATAGAACAGAACAGTACCCATGTGTCATAGAACAGAACAGTACCCATGCAAGAGCTTGTCCTCTGCAGAAAAGGATCAAATGAACAAACCAACAAACCACTCAAGCGCACCCCACCTTTTGCCTTCTCAAATTAGGATTTGCTGTAAAGCATTATGAAGGACTAGTTTTAAGAGGACTAGATGACCTCAGTGTCACCAACACCCCTTGCAGCAGCACCAGCTAAAGCAACACATTGAGGATGATCATGGTGAGAGAGACTGCATCTCTCAGGACCAAAGGCTCACACCTGGTGGAGAGGGCAAAGGATCCTAGTGCTGACAGGGCACCTCCTTTAGAAGGTTGCAGGCATCGCATTTCCACCTCCACCACTGCTTGTTTTGAAAATTGGCCTCCACTTCCCTGAAATCCTGTTGATACAAAGGGATAATTCAACACCTGGGAAACAAAGATTATCCCACGGTAACCTGAGAGCGTGCTCCGTGCGCAACAGCACCACGCTGGGGGGAAGCAAGGGGAGTTGAGGCCCTTAGGGACATAGGTTTTAAGGGAAATCCATTCTCAGCTTTCATTTTAAAGCTAGATGTGTAGAGTGAACACAACAAGCCAGTCATCACCTCTCACCTTTGTGGAGCTGATCCTTAATTTTTCTCTCTCTCTTCTGCCCCCCTCAACTGTTCAACACTAAAAAATTGACTCCTTTCCCCTTGCTAGTAATACTGATTTGCTGCATCTATTCTCCTGGGCCATAGAGCCATGTGAAACAAAAAGACCAAATCACTGCCTTTTTCCTCAACAAATCTCTGCTACAAAGTAGTGATACCAATATTAAATAAATTACATTTCCTAGGTTCTCCTATCCGTACCTGAAGGCATTTCCTCATACCTCCTTGGAAAACTCCGTACCAGTTAAATACATCCCCGCCCTCACAGTCTGCTTTATACCTTTCTCTCTGACACACTCCGACGCTGCTGCGGCTGCCCATGGCACATGACACCAAAGCAGCGATATTAGCTTGTGGCTATGTAGCTTCAAAACGTTTTTTTTTTTTTTCCCCCCACGCAGCAGCCTTTTGCCCTTGCAGGGCCAATCCAACACCCGTTGAAGTCAACACAGCGGTTCCCCCCGGCTTCGGCAAGCTTTGGCACACAGCCCAAATCCCCAGGCTTGCCAGCGTTTCTTGGAAATCTTTACTTTTTCATTTAACTGATCAGAACCTGGTGTGATTCTTCCAGTGTTGACTGTTCTAGAATAGCCTTTTCTGTTCCAAATACCATTCTTCCTCTCATGTTTCATTTTAAACAGCATCAGCTACTTAATGCATAGAATTGTTCAGGCATAAATGTAAGAAACATGCCATTTAAAAAGGTAACAGAAAGACAAGACAAATCAATTCACTGCAAAGTGAGATCCTTGCCAGGAAATTTCCAGTAGCACCCAGTGTTTTTAGCATTTATAAACTGTAAAAAGCAAAACACAAGAACTAAGCAGCATTAATTTGAAAGTTTTCACTTTTCATCTAATCCACCAGCTTCTGCTGAATATTTTATTGACATACTGTAACATATTTATAACTCATCTCATAATTTCTTCAAATTTGTTAAGGAAAGGAATTGTTATATCTGTACAGCCCTCTAGATTCTTCAGTGAACACAAATGTTTTCTGGTCATATTAGTAAACACTAAAATCGTTGACTTCAAAACTATTTATTTATAATTTTCACGATCACTTAACAAATGGAAAATGAGCCTAATATGCCACACTCTCTATTCATTGCACTTTCTGAAACGAATTCCTCAGCACTGGGAAGAGAAAAAGCATTTTCCTGTGGTTAAAGAAAGTCCAAATTGCATGTTTGAAATCTCTTCTAATAAAAAGAGCAAAGCAATAAGCGGATTATCTCTTTAAACATAGTATGGGAAGGCTGGAGGCCCCGGAGACATTTTCCATAGCCTCTATCTCTGATGCATAGCAACATTATCTTCAACTAGAGAGGGTCCTATGACCCTGGAGCTCAATTTTAATTTGATCTTCTTTAAAGAGGTTTCTATGATTCCTCTCAAGTTATGCTGCATATTCTTATTTTGGGTTGGTTTTGTTTGGGTGTTATTTTGTTGTTTTTTTTTTAATCTGAGATAAAACAGCCTCAGCTTTTTGATTCACTGTTTTGATCGTGTTATATGGATATTTAATGTAACCTCTTCCCTATCAGAACTAGAATATGCATCAGCACAAATGGTAGGCGAGTTCTAGCTCACAGGAAAAAGAAGAGCTTCGATAGAAAATTCACCTCTAGGGTCTCCCTCCTCCCAGTTGTTCTGTGTTTCAGGACCGGTCTACCTGGCAAATAATGTATGGGGGCAGAGGTAGAAGAGCCTTATACTCTTTTGGGGAAATACTGTCCAGCTGACACAAAGGCAAACCCATTGGTTTTGGCGGGGCAGAGGTACCATGCCTGCTCCCACACAGGCTCAAACTCCCAAGCCATAACAATGTGCTTTGCCAAGAAGAATGAGAAACTGGGGAGCTCAGCTTGAACTTCTCTGGGCTGGCCCAAAACCCTCTTAGCTTATGCAGCCCCAACAAGAGAGTTTCTTCGGATTCCCACCTCCTTGTCCCTCTTCCTTGTTCCAGAAAGAGCTCTGTCATGGAGAGATGTTGCCAGGCAGGGTTATTTTCTCTGCTTTCCCTTTCTCCATCTTTATCTATGTTCATGCATCCAATCCTCACCATATAGTGCTGATACTGCTGAAGGGAAATAATTTACTTGGAGGGACTGATTTGAGTCGACTGAGTATGGTCACAGCAGGCATCTGTGGCTACTTGATGGGATTAGCAGATTATGAGAAAGCATGTTTCACTGTGAGGTTCCTGAGAACAGAAAAATGGGCAGGTGGATGCTTGGATCTCGATTAAACTATGCAGAAAGGTCTGATGGGCATGTCAGGAAAGCCGTAGGCACAGGATCAGATGGACTGCTGCAGGTCAGGATTAGGAGATCAAGTCAGCAAGCAGGGAGGTCTCTGGATTGTCCTATCATTTACAGAGGACCCAGATTTAAATATTTCAGCCAGGTCAGGTGAAAGAAAACTGCACAGATCCCATTTGCACCTTTTCTAAAATACCTGTGAGTACCTGACAAAAGGAGCTTTTCTCTTGCATGGAGAGGTTTTGCTTCACAATAGCTTGGCTGTATCAATGCAGGCCGAGCCCTGGTGGGATTTGAACAGATGCATTCTGTTGTTAATGAAGGGCAGTTTAGAAGAAGCCAGGGCTTTACAAGTCCCTAATGGTTGTGCCCTGAAGTCACTGTGGATCTCTACAGAGAACTGGAGATGTAAGAGAGTAGTCCTGAGGTACAGAAAGGTGTCCGGTCCACGTAGGGTCAGATTTTCCCTGTTAGATATTCTCATACAATGTATCTGAGGAGTCTTCTAGAGTTGCTTGCTTCTTAGGTGTCTGCAGAAAGATGAAAGGGAGAAAAAAATGGAGGAAAATTATTCAAAAGATGATGAATTAATTCTTAATAAGCAGGCACTGACGTTTGTTCTGTTAGAAAAGGCTATAAGTGATCTGCCGAAACGGAAACCACTGCAATGAGAAATGTTGCTCCGCCAAGAGACGAACGTGACTAATCCAGCCCAAGGGATAAAGATGCCTCCTTTGCTTGTCACTCTTCCCCCAAAAAGCTGTCAGACAGGGAGGGGAGGGAAAATTGGACTTAGTAAAAAAATAAATCACTTTGGATTCTGCGAAGGAGGAATTCCCTGACCTCCTCAATCCTGCTTCTTCAACAGTTGAGTCTATTCCACACGACCGTTCCTTGTGTAGACAAGGTGCTGACAGACTGATATTTTAAGCGCTGCGTGGCACAGGCCTGCTGTAAGCAAGGTTACACAGCAAGCAGCTGAAATGCCACCGGGTGAATGAAGCCCTACCTACACTAGCATTTTCTCTGTTGCCACCACCAAAGGGAAACGTTTTACAAAAGTGCTGAGTGCAGACACCTCCAAAGCCTGCGGGATTAACCCCTCACTACCCGAGCTGCCTGACAGCCCAACGCCACAGCACGATGAATGCTCTTGTTTCAGGGGCTCTCTTTACTTGCAGCGAGGGCTGGCTGGGATCCTCAGCAGTGGAGTCCCCCACTCGTCAGCAATCCCAGCTCTCATTCACAGGCCAAACCCGCTGGCCCACGAGTCTTGCTCTTAGGGAAAACAAACACCCTGTTAGCTTCTGGCACAGCCAGCTGGAGGACAAGTGTCCCAGGAGGTTACACGCTGACTGAGAGGGAAGCGGATCAAGGTGCTTGCGACAGTCGTGGAAAGCGCAGTCAGATTCTCCTGTGCAGAGATCATGGGGCTCTCTCCCTCACGCTTCCCTTCCTTCTGACCAGCACAAGAACTGAGGGCACTTGGTGGTGTCTGTTCTTGCTGTGAGAGCTCATCCCATCCCCTCTCTCTGCTTTCTACTCCTTTGTTTCTTCCATCTCTGCTTTGACCTTTACCCCACCCCAACTGAGACCGCCAGCACCAGAGCCTCTCACACACAGATGCTCCTTTGCTCTTGCTTTGCTCCTGCTCTGTTTTACAGACCTGCTGCCCCCCAAAGCCGCGGTCGAGTGGTGTGGGCTACACATAAGCAATTCAGCACAGCCCAGACAGCTCCACGGGTCGGGAAAAAAAGCCCTACACGTACTGCATCTCACCATCCAGACTGAAACATTTCAAAGGAGGCAGCTGATAAAGGTATATAGAAGAATAATTAGGACAGGGAAGAGGGATCGGGACCTTCTATAGTCCCTATCCAACTAATTCAGAACACGAAACCACGGATGCTGCCTTTTCCAGTGCGTATGATGTACAGGGGTATAAAACAGCCTATATTAAACAAACCGGCCTTCCTCTCAATAATCAGGTACCTGCCACTGCCTTTGCTACCACCAACCACCGTGGTGCCACAGCAGCAACTGCTGGAGGTCAGTGGCCTTGGGACCAGACCACAGGGCGAAGAGCTCTGACATAGGGGAGGCTGCTTGATTTTTGACAGCTGTGAAAATGCCTCAGAGACTGGAAAACACTGTCCTTCATTAGACAGTGGGATGGTGCCAGCTGAAGCTGGTGCCATGCTTCACCCTGCATAAGCAACCTAGGGAACTCCCCCCAATAAGATATCAGCTGGAGGAAGCAGCAGACATTTCTCAGGAACATTTTCCAGCCTTAGAAGAGTGAATATATTTTTTAAGCAGATAAGAGGTCTGGAGGTGAAAAGAACAATGAAGTTCTGAGGACAGGAAGGAAATGTTTCCTGGGGTGCCTGATGCAAGTTTTGTTCCTATGGAACAGCTGATGCTTGGTAAAAGCATGGTAGAGGGCTGTGTGGGCCTCTGGTCTGCTTCATGTGGGCCCCCACAACTGATCTGCACCTGCATATTCCAAATTTCAGCTACTTTCACTAGGACTGGATTTAATTCCTTGTGTCTAACTCATAACTCCTAGCCCTGCAAGAAGATCTGAGCCCAAACCATACTCACACTGCCTTTTCCTGAGACCCAGAGATGACAGAAACTGTATCAGCTCAGCCTCTGCGCAGACCATCTCAACTTCTGCTACCATGAAATGGCTTTCAGGTGTTTAAAGCTGATGAGAGCAAAGCTGTATCCAGGATCTTCGCCTGGTGCACAGATTCCTCCACCGCAGAGGACTTCCCAGCTGCCCAAATAATCTGGAAAGGACAATAGTGGGGACCAGCATCTAGCCAGCTCTCCACAAACTTCTGTCCCATTCAGAGGCAACAGTGATGCCAAACTCCTCAATGCCTTTTGGCGTACGTCATATAGCAAAGCATCTGCATGAAACTGGAGCTGCCAGAACTGGTAGAGCTGCAGGAGCAAGAGTTCTGCTGGAAAAGGGAAGACAGGCTACATGTGCAGCCCATCTGGCGAGTGGATGCCACGTCCCATTTTCCCCTTTCGGTGGGACTGGAGCCTGGTCAGGCCATGGCGACTCTGTGGGTTTTCTTTCTGCATGTGCCCAGTACATAAGGGAACTCTCCAAGGACAGGGCCCCAGCCCTTACCTTCCCTGGAGGACTCTTTCTGGTTGATGGGTTGTTTGTGTTGTTCTCAAGGACTGAATAGACTTCAACTTGCTGCAAATCCAGGCACTGCACAGGGAAGAGAGAAAAGAGCAGGGGTCAAATAAATTACTTAGGATTAAGACAACTAATTGCCCACTGGGTTGTTCCCCAACTTGGACCTGAAAGTTTTAAGGAACCCCTGCCATCTCCAAAATTTTGATGTTTCTGACCTGAACTTGGGCAAAAAGAAAATCCTTTTCTCATGAAATCTTTACAGTGCAGCTGCATCATCTTCCTTTTTCAGGCTGACAGAGATGGGCTTTGATGTCACCTACCTTGTGTAAGGCAGTGGAGGATAATGCCAATGCCCCTGCCTCCCTCTGCTCCAAACTGTCCCAGAACACAGAATAAAGACCCCTCTGCCACAGGAAAGGATACTGTGCATCATGGGGACCACAGGTAACCAGCAGTGCTCCGCTTTGCCCAAGACTATTTAGGTGCCTGACACCCACAAGCTCTTGCTCATGGTTATTCTGGGCACACAAGGGTGAGAAGAGAGGTGAGGCTGAGGTCCTGAAGCACGGGGGCCGTTGAAAATAGGAAACCCTACATCAGGCGTGATTTCTGTTTATTTGCTGGGGGTTTTTTCCAAGCTAGAATTCTCCTTTCTTCTTAGAGTGAGAAAAGAATAGTGAAAAATAATAATCAATACACTGTCAGGCCCTCAAACACATCCGTGGCCCACACAGCTACAGAGAGAGTAACACACGCAGCCCCTCCATCCGTATGCACCCGGCTGGTCCCCCAGGTAATCGTGTCACAGGAGATGCGTGTCAGTTTGAGTGATGTTCCAGATCTGCCTGAAGGATCAAACATAACAATCAGGAGGACTTTTCCATGTGTGTTTCAAGGATGACAGCAGGTTGCCAAGGTGGCTGTTTCTCTGGCAACAGGAAAATGGGAGGAGCTCTGGCCAGGAGAGGGGCAGATGGTATTAGTGGAGAGACTGCAAAGGGAGCGAGGCGCCCTGCAACACATGAGCAAAACATGGAGGTTTGGTTCTGGGGCTGCCAATCGCCTGAACCCCCATCCTTTCATCCGGAGTTGCAAAGGCTCAGCATCTTTCGGGATCCTGGCCAGCAGGACGGTGGTCTGAACAAGACCGGATGATAGAGGAGCAGCATATGGGAGCAGAGCTTGGAACAAACAGGCACTCAAACAGGAGGGGGATGCAGTGAATGAAGCACCCCTTGGCGCTCCCATTCCCCCTCCTCCTCTGGGAACAGTCAAATTATTTCACCTGTCTGCTTCCCACTCCCAACAACCCGCTTGCCTACGCAGACATTCCCAACTACTTGCACGTGCACATGCGCACACAGAAAATCCCATTTCCCAGTCCTCATTTTCAATTCACTTTGTGATGCTTGTAGTCAGGACCTTGTCCCATGCGCTGCACTTCCAACAACCTGGCTCCGTGTCCCCTTAGCAGGACGGGCAGCCTCTTTCACTGCTCTCGTCTGAAGCCACTTGCAAGCAAGAAGGATCTGTTCGGTGTTTAACCTCCAGAAACCATTTGCTTCCCCCACAAGCCTTCTTCACATGCAGGCCATTGACAATGCTGGGCCTTTGCTGGCCGGTTGGAAAGCTGGTGTCTCTAACCACCATTTGCAAATTAATTACTTTTACTTGGTCACTGACCACCTGCTACTGTCACAGCAGAGGCACACAGGCCTCTCTCCTCCCTGCTGGCAGATGCTTTCACATCCCCAAGCAGCCTCCTTGTCTCCTTCACACCAGGAAAAGCTTCTGTGTTCTGGAACCCGCCTGCGCCGCAGGAGTTCTGTTTGCTGCTCAAAAAAGCTTGTTTGATGTGTAAAGAGGATGAAGCGAGTCCCTCGGATTGTTATTTCCAAGCTGCTCATTAACTAGGCAGCTAAGCTGGAAAACAGAGAAAAATAGAGGTTTGGGTCTGGGCAGTACAGTGAGGTAGAGCTGCTCCAGGGCTGCAGGAGGACAGAGAGCTGTAGGAACACCAGGCAGTGTAGTGGGAACAAAGCAGGTGCTCAGCCACCCCCTTCTTACTGGGGCTTTTTACTACCTGATCCTTTTCGCTATGTACATCCACCCCCCAGGGACAATGAGGTAAATGGTGGCACCCGGAAAAGCCAGTGGGGAAGGCATTTGCTTCTGGGGATGTTCAGCAAGGCGGCTTTGCAGAAGGTGTGCTGGTACGCTTCCCACACCAGGGGTGTGCCTTGCTGCTGTGGAGGATAACACAGAGCATTTCATGAGCTGCACCAGCCACTTCCAAGCTGTTACTTCCACGTCCAGTGCTGCCTCCTGCTGCTTCTGCTCCAAGATCCAGGACAGTAAGGACCTCCTGCTCTCCCTCAGGGATAGCACATCTGGCATGTGCTGGTCTCCTCGTCTCGTTCTCTAATCTCTGACCTCCTTCTTTATCTCATTACTTTGAGATACTTCTCACTTGTCCTTCCCTTTTCCTTGCCTTAGCTTATCCAAATGCTGACCACAGGTTTCTGCCCTTCCCGTGAATTAAGCACTAAGTGTTCAACACCCCATTCAACACCAATGGTTTTTCACCACACGCCTAATTTTGAACATAGTTTGCAGGGCTGGGTTTACACCATGCAAAGTCGCAATAAAATTGAGCAGCAGGGCACCAAAGTCACCTTTGAAAGGAAATAAGGTTTGTTGACTTTCCACTTGCCTCACCTGTCCTGAGGGCCCATCCAATGCAGGGTCTCCCTCCCAGGACTCTTGGATTAACTTCCCCATTACACTCCACAGCCCGGTTCTCCCCCCACTTCACCTCGCAGCCCTGCTCTCACCACATGCGCTGTCTCTGGCGAGAGCTGCCGCTTCATGCCTCAACGAGTCACCCCGCAGCAGCAGCAGCTGCTTCACCATAAAGTAACCTCCAGTGGATGGGCTCGTACCCCCCCAGCACGCAGGAGATGGTCCCAGGCTGCTTGCAGCTCGGCCAAAGAGGGCTGAGCCACCTGCCCTGCGCACCGAGCTGGCCAAGAGCCCCATGCAGCTGGCCTGTGGCTAATAGGTTTTGGGAGAAGGCCGCCTGGGCCCCGTCCATAGCGCTCCTGCAAGCGCAGGGGGCCAACCAGCTCCCGGGACTGCCTGCGCCTAAGGCTGGCTCTGCTGGCTTGCTCTCCTAGCCTTACTGGGGCCTCCTCAACAGAACAACATGATGAAACATGTAATTAAGATGGAGCTAAGGATGCATGACGAGGCCGACTGAGCGAGAAATGGATTTTTTTTTTTTTTGTCTCCTTGCAGAAATCATCCACTTCAGCAGGAAACTACCCATTCAGATTTTTATAAGCCCGAATTAAAAAGAAATTACTTGATACAAATGAAGAGGTTTATAACCTGCAACCTCCTTTACCCAAAGCCTTGCTTTTTACCCAGAATAAACATACCACATACAATACATATTGCTTTCTTTTAAACCTCTACTCCAAAAATTAAAGGGCCACAAAATGGTGCCCCCACCCACGAAGTGAGAATGAGAAGGGAGCAGGCCCATCCTCTCGCTCATATCCATTCCCTATCAGGTCTCCTGCCTCCTTGGCAGAGCTTTGCTCCTCTGTGTAACACATTCTCCAGAGCTTCACTTTGTTTAGTTTAAATGATTCATGCAGCAGAGCTTACAGGTTTTCCTCTGAGAGACTTTTCCAGCCCTTACAGACCTCACAGTCAGAAAGGTTTCCTAATATTCAGGCAACGTCCTTCTCTACTCACTTTCATTTTATTCCTCCTTGTTTGTCCCACAGATCACGGGGGGGGAAACAATCTTTCCTTTTTTAGTGGAGCAGCTCTCCCGTGGGAGTAAAAGGAGAAAAAGGAATTAATTTTAAATGGAGCTGGATGGGTTGAAAAATGGGATTAAGGGTCATGGTTACTTGAGGTAGCTGAGGTCTGGGCCTGACATTTCAGAAGAGCCATTCCAATCCTATTACCTATGATGCTGCAGCTACTGGGCTCGAGGAGTGGGGGCAGTCAGCATTTCCCAGTTTGGGGAATGGAAAAAGAGACCCTATGCAATGAAAAGGGAAACACTCCAAAAAAGAGACTCCCTTCACTTTCTTCCTGCCCTTTTCTCCCTGAGAGCTCAGGACTGCAGTGGTCTGTGACACTGACACTGGCGAAGGTGGCACAGCAGGAGCTCTAAACAACTGGAGCTCCTGGGGGGGGCACTTCTCTTTGCCCCTTTTCTGAGCCATCATTCTTCAGCTAGGAAGGGCATGTCCTTGAGACACTCTACAGTGCAAAGAAGGGCTAAGATCCCCTCTTCCTTCCTGACTTGTGGAGACCCTACTACTTCCACCAAGAATCTTCTCCGGCCCCGCACTTGCTGCTCTATGCTGACGCACTGCGGGCCGAGGGAAGGGTGCTGCCCAGCAGGGCATGGTGCAAGGCTTTGGCACTGTGGAAGCCACGAGTGAGATGAGGATGGAGACACGCAACATGCACAGTCCTAAGAGCGCAGAGCACAGGAGCAAGGTCACCAATATCAGACCGGTACTCAGATATTACTCATTTCACATCACGATACTGGCATTGTCTGTACTGTGGCAGGGCAGGGAAAAGATGTGGACAGAAGGGACGGAGGGCGACGCTGGTACTCACGTCATAGACAGGAGGTGATGGTGATGGATTGGCTGAAGGGGGCTGTGTTTCTACCTTCTGTCTCAGGATATTTGGCTGGTTTCTTCTAGGGCACCGTATCTGCTCAGGACAAGATATCAAATAACACCTTTAGAGAAAACACTATCTCCCCAAAGATGACACGAACACCAATGTCATGTCAAAGCCAGCTGCTCACCCCTCCCCCCGAGTGCTTCCACAGCAGAGAGTGCTGGCACTCTCCACACAACGCAGGCTGGTCCCTTTCTAACAGCAGGATAAAATCGAGGAGTCTGATGAATTACACTGAAGCACTGGAAAGGAGAATTGGACACAGACATCACTTCCACCACTGGAACTCAGGTGGATGGAGGGTGTGAGTCTTTAACAACAAGCAATAAGGCTGTAGGACAGGGACTAAAGCAGGGCCCTATTCAAATTGTGTGTGTGAATTTCCAAGAGGCAAAATGCAGTAACTTTTGTGAGGATTTGGCTGGAAAGCTTTTGCTAATACGCAGAGTCTAGAGAAGAGCACCAGATGACCATTAACGACGACGTACAGTCAGTGATACACTAACGTGCAAGTCCAGCATGGAGTTGAAGGAAGAAAGTCTATTCCTCTGGAACGTTTCTTGCATTAGATGAGTCCTCCTTGAACACGTTCCATTCATGCATAGATAAGGGTTAGCCCTGCTCAGCAAGCAAGAGAGGAGGCAGGAAAGGCGGACGGCTTTGCTAAGTATCTCTGTTCTAATTCCGAAAGAAGTGGGATGATTATATTCACATCACATGAAAACGACGAACTGCTTTCCAGTCCATTAGTAACTAAGGAGGATGCTAAATAGCTTCTCTTAAAGATAAACATTTTTAAACCAGCAGGTCTGAGCAAGCTGTGGTGAGAAATATGGGCTGTGTCCGCAGGAGGGCAAATGTAATGACTGCATGATCTCTTCAGGCCCCGAGGAGAGCCCGTAGGTCAGGGACTTGTCGGCCCACCTCAAAACCCAGAGACGCCAATCGGCAAGTCGTGACAGTGCCTCCCTCCTCATCCCCATGGAGATGCTGTCTAGGCAAGCAGAGATGGGGGCCTGTCTCCAGCCTAGTCACTCTGCCGCTTACACTCCTTCCCCCTCCATCAGACTGCCTGCGAGGTAAATCTCATGAGATTAGCAGCTCTGCCAACTGCTGCCATTCAGTTTTCAACCTCATGATCTCTGACTGTGTTTGCTGAAGTCTGATGCTCCTTGGAGTCGTAGCACTGTACCAGCAGCACAGCCTCCACATAAAAATGCACAGAGATTCTGATGTTGTGGTGGCAGAGCAGCTTGAAAAAGTAAATATGGGGCATACTCTACCTAGAAAACAACAATCTCCAAATTCTGTTCTAAAAGACACCTTTTGTTTGTTTGGGTTTTTTTTAAGCCAGCCTTGAGATCTCTGGAAGAATGCAGAGGATGCTCTTTGAATGCCTGAGAGTAGCAATACTAGGAGCAGTAGTTTTCCCCAAACAACAGGGACTCCAGTATCACAACTCCAGAGTTTTTTCCAAAAGGCCTCTGTCTCATCCAGATCTTTCAGCCCTACTTTTGGCTTTTTTTCTTCTCCTCTGTACATCTGTTCCTCCCCACTCCTAGTTTCCCTTTGCCCACAGCTACTTCATCCCAGCTTCCATTTCCTTATCAATCTGGTCCCGGTCTGTGCCACTAGTCTGTTCGCTCGAGGGGCCCTGTCAGTCCAGTCTTAATACCCTCCTCCAAGCTCCAGCACTTCCTTACTTCAGATTCCAGTTCCAGCTTCTGTCCTGAGGCTCCTTCTTCCAGCCTCACAGAATCACTGCTGTTGGAAGGTGCCTCTGGGGATTGTCTAGTCCAACCCCTCTCTGCCCAAAGCAGAGTCAACTAAGGCAGGTTGCTCCTCCGCTCCTTGTCTCTCTCTTTTTTCCCAGTTAGTTGGGACTTCCACACAGGCTTCCTTGAGATCCTTGTCGTGACTTTCCCCTCCCTCTTCTCTGTCTCTTAATGTTTCCTCTGTGAAACACAGGCCCAAGTCTCCAGTCCCCATCCCCTCTGCACTGCAGGTTGTTTTATTCTATGGTGCCTGACTCATGGCTCAGAAACACAGTTGCACAGTCTCCTTGCAATCAGATTGTGCCCTTCAGCCAGAGCAGCCCCCAGCTTGAAAGAAGATTAAAACCAGGTCAAGTCCTGCCCTCCTCCTGCCACCACGGCTGAAGCAGACTTGCTTGGGTGCACAGGACATTACCTGTCTGACTGGCACCATGTTGAAAAGCAGCCTCGCGAGGGCTCCCTTAGACAACTGAGCTGCTAAATTGACAAGAACCATGACTGATCATGCACAAACTGCAGTGTTCCAAAAACCCATCACAAGGCTTCATCTCCTTGGATATTCTCAGGGCTAGTGTGACTTCTTGCCCTGTATCAGATCCTTGCTCTAAAGCAGAGCATGCCGGAGTCAAAATGGTTACCAGAATTTCTGTAACGAACAAATCAATGACTCGTTTTGTTTTTCCTTAATCCTTTTTTCTCAGAAAGGCTGAACTTAAAAAAAGAAAATAAACATGAGGCAGACACCCAGCATAGAACATTTCAGCATGGGGACTTCCAATCCAGCCAAGACAGAAGACAATGAAATAAATTCCTCGAATGGGTCATGTCAGGTATTGCTTTTTGTTTGGTTGTAACTTGCCTTTCTTTTCCACAGAAGCAGAGCTGTTGCTGTGATGCTCAAGGCAGCAAGAAAAACAGTAAGAGCGATGAGGATTTCCCACCCATAAGAGTTCTGTACGTACCCTGTACCTGTAAGAAAGAAGGCAAAAGATTCACAGCGTGAGTGGAAATTACAATCCTGCTGCATTTTTAACTGTGGAAAGAGCTGTGAGAGAACTAAAATATAGAAGCAGTGCAGAATACGGTGGCATAGATGCACATACCCTTCAAAACATAGACTGAACAAACAGAGAGCAGGGTGCAGTTGAAGAATCACGCAAAAAAAAAAAAGACAGGATATAAGCAGCTGCACTTCATGCAGGTTAGAGGGAGGTGACATCAATATGAGAGCAAAGAAATGTGGTAGGTAGAGGCTGGGAAAGGTCTTTAGCGATAGGAGCAGAAAGACAGATGGTGGAAAGCACAAAGGCCACACAAACTAGCAGGGTGGGTATTGTAAGCATCTTCTGACCAGTGTAGCAAAGCTATTTCATCACAGCTCTTTCCATTTACGCTTTCTAAGAAGTTTTTCATATCCAGCATTCAGTAATGCTAATCCAACTAGTCAGCAGCATGCGTGTCCTTATCACTTTTCTATAATATTCCTCTTATCTTGTCTTGAAGCTCTCCCTCGCTTTCCAGTCTGGGCATTAATGGAAGAACCAACTACTTGTACTACATGGAAAAGGAGGAGGGATTACGGTGAGCCCCTGATGGGGAGCACCAAACCTGTACATCTGATTACGGCGAACACCCTGACCATGGGCTGTGTGTTCAGCCATCTCTGACACACTCCTAAAGGCCAAACCACACTGTTTCCTGAGTACTGACACCTAAAAGCGCTCTCTGACCCGGTGCCCGGGCTCCCTGGTTAGAGCCTGACTTTAACCCTGCTGTTCCCAGGAGCCTGCGGTGGGGCAGATAAAAATTACTGCACCTTCATGTCCCCATGTGTGCATTGGGAACAGTAGCGCAGGTCGCCCGTCCACTCAACAGTGATGGCATTAAGTATTGGGCATAAAGTATTATTCCCACCTGACTTCGTAGCCTAGTTGGGTAGAGGAAAAGAAGAGCAAAGATCACCTGTTCATAGCCAGGTCCAGCTGATTTTTAAGCGCCTGCCTTTCCTTTCTGGTTGTTCACTTACCTTTAGCAAGGACAAACACTCCCTTTCCCATTTTCTGGATGTCATTCCATTTGACCTTGCAGTAGTACATGCCAGTAGAAGAGATGCTTTCAAGTGGCATGATTCTGTGGTTGTAGGATACCGTAGCAGTCGTATTCTCTTTTCCAGGAGGGATGGGTACATTTTCCGTCCTACTATGGATGAGTGTTTCCTGGTCCAGTGAATTCATTCGGTAATAGAAGATTGAAAATTTGGTGTATTTCGGCATGTAAGGGAAGCTGACTTCGCAGGGGATGGATATCCCTTCCTTGAGCAGCGCAACCCGGATTGGAGGTTTCTGCTTCACGTTGACATTTACCCCTGTCAAAGTAATGATTGTTATCACTCCCTTAAAATCACTTCAAGTCAGGACAGTGTCGCTGCCCCAAAGATAGAGTCACAGGGTAAAAATAACAGCATGTTAAGAAGCACACCCATAGCGCGCAGCATTGGCCCTTGTCAGGAAGTGAGCGATTCAGAACACGTGCCCTGTGCGATCCACCGCATCTCTGAGGTAATTGCTATGTGATTTGCAATAGCCTGTTGCATTCACAGGCTTCCCCTTTTCCCTTACGAGCTCCTCTGGATGACGCCGGCGCATGCAAAGACAGGAGACGAAGCAGGAAGCGAACTGATTTTGCAGTGGTGTGAGACTATTTACAGCTGGGTGAATAGAAAGCGATTTTCCAAGACAAATGCTTGCTGGATATCCTCTGAGTCACAAGCCTCTGCTTGGGCATCTAGGTGTGGCCCTGTGATGACTCCACACCAGGGAAGGTGCTGTGGGCAAGCACGGGCGTTATCAGGGAGACGCTGTATTTCTAATGCACGAGCGAGGACGGAAACTGCATATTCTGCATGGAGGCCAGCACCCACGGCCAGGAGAAATAAGACACGGCTTCATCGCTTCAAACTTTTGCCGCTGTAAATGGGCAGCAAAGTGCAAGACTCGCTGCTAGACATGGGAACTATCTGCAGAAGACTGCGGATCTTAAATACGTGACAGTATCTTAGGCAGAGAGATGGGAGATCACGCCCTTCATGTGCTTCCTCCTTACACACACAGGGCTGTTGAAAGTGATCTATCACTGCGATTCAGTAGGCAATGGTGTCAGGAGTTACAAGAGAGGATGAGTAAGTACAGATGGGGAGCCACACCATAGTTCACTCCCTGTTTTGTTTAATGAAAAAAATATAATTAAAAAAAAAAAAAAGCTACAAGTGAGCCATGGGCTAGCAAGCAGCCTGGGGTACAGGACCTCTTTGGCCTCCCAGCCAAATCTGGGTTTAACATCAGGCAGTCTCTGGATTTATTTGCTTGGCATCTGACATAACACCACATATACAGCAACTTAAGAGGAGGCCTATGCAAACTATTGCTGTCTTTAAAAAAAGGGAACTGAAATGAACACACCAGACTTCTTACAAAATGAAGGATTCTTTCAGAGACATGAAAATAGAAGGGAGGAGAAAAAAAAAAGTAGAGAGAGAAAGTAGGGGATGGGCAGGCTTTTCCATTCACGCTTTTGATGGGATTCCCTGGGGTTCTGCATCTATGAACAGGCTCATAACAAGGCATTAAAGCTCTCCCAGAGCACAGCCGGGCTCGCTTCCCTGTCATCGTGCACTAACGCTGCATCACCTCTGCACAGCAGGACTCGGCAGCGGAAAAGGCAACTCGGACGTAGCGCTGCTGAATGCTGAGCACTGAGGAAGCCTGGTGGGGGGCAATAATGGAGGAAGGGCACGGCTGCTGTCCAGAAAGGACTGCTGGGAAGGAACATCCGTTAAGGAAAACCCTCTACAGATGATATAGCCAGGGACAATAGCCTGAGAGTAAAGAAGAGCTTAGGTTACAGCACTAGAAAAAGGTTCTTAGCTGTAAAAGCAACAGAGATACGGGGCAGTCCACAGGGACACGCTCACTCGTTGCGAGTGCACAGTCCTGGGTACTACTAGATACATTATGGAGAGACAGTAACAGAAAATCTTGCAGACAGTGTGGGAGCGATAACCTCAGAGGTCTCTTCTGGGCCTTATTTTTAAAAATAATTCATCATTCATCATCCTTCTCCTCATCTCTACCCTACAGAACACACATGAATATAGTTTCTATACAAGACACGGTTAAGCACTGCTGTAACAAAACAGAGCAGAGATCCATCTTCTTACAGTATCCCAGGAGCCATTAGCTTGAGAAGAACATGCCAGGGAAAAAGCCAAACCATTTTATTTAGGTTATCTAACCCTTCTCCCATGTTTCTCCTTTCTCAAGGATTCTTTCTCTCAGCTTTGAAATGCTTAAAAGCCAGAAATAGCAGCAGCGTGCAAATTCCTAGAGGGGATCGCTGGAAATTAGCAAAAGATAGCAGCTGGAAACGCTCTAATATGAAGAAACGTGAGAGAGTAAACAAAAGGAATTAAAAACCATTTTTTTTTACCTCCACACTGAAGCAACCAAAGAAAGAGGAAGATGACTTTTAGATTAGAGGCCATGGCGGGGGTCAAAGGCTGTAAAAAAGCAACCAGATACGAAGATCCAAAAAGCAAAAGAGATGAGGGTTTGTCAGGTATTTCCATGCCTGGGCAGCTGGTTGATCCCCTCCCGTTTGCAAAGGGACGGGCAGGATGGACACACAGCGCTCTTGGCAAGCTGTTCCTGGCAGATACAGGCTCTTCTGCTTTTCAGCCAGACTCCTCCCTGCACCGGGGTTCCTTTCTCTGTACTGTTACAGCGGTATTACACCTACCACTGGGTGTCCAAAGATTACACCATAAGCTCTTCCATGCGCAGAGCTTTATCTCCTGATGACCACATAAAATACAACGTTCACGTAAAGCAAACTTTGTCACCTTCCACAGTGACCAAAGCCCCATGTTGGAATACAGAGGAAAATGTGCTTCGACCAACGCAGACGGAGACCATTTGAAGGGAATGTGGTCAAATTCAGGGAGGGATTCAACCAATTCTGGAGAGGTGGACAAACTTGGAAGTCGCGCAGTGGGATTTTTACCATCGTTTTGCAAGGACTTGTTTACACAGTTGTTTCGGAACAGCTATCCTTGATACTCTCACTGCATGCACCATCCAGGTTCTGAAATAAGGGCATCTTACTTCAAATTATCCGAAATCAAGTGCTTTGTTCACATGGGGAAGCTACTGAGCAGTGCCACAGGGTGTGGGTTCAGGTAGAATAGCACCATCAAACTCCTTTACATGAACGCTCAAGCGTAAGATCACCTGGTTTAGCCTTCAACGTGGAAAACAAGTACCCATATCAGCATATCAGCAGTCAGTGCAGAGGAACGGCTCCACTCTACTCCTGACTGCACAAAACTTCCCTCCACAGCCAACTCCTCTGCTAGGTCACTTTGGAGCAAGGCACTTGTATTCCAGAAGTGAAAGCAACCAGGCAGCGAATTCATGCCTAACAGCTGGGACATTTCAGATTCACACGATACTGGCTCTGAATCAGCTTCGCAGTGTGGGCAAACCTTAAGAAATCTATTGTAGGGAAATCTAAGGGGAGCCCTTTGAAGAAGAAAACTCTCTTTTTGTGGGAGGATCCTGCTGCCTATACTCATGCAGAGCCTTTGACTTCGACGAAAGCTTGTTTTTAGCTAAGACATCTGCAATGCAACAGCTGAGCAGCATCTGACTCAAAAAACCCCACAAAACCCAATGTCTGAGCGGCTGACATTTCTCTCGATGCAGCTTCCTCCTTTTGCACTTCTTGTGAGACATTTGCACTGTCCGCAAGAAAGCGCTCTGCTGCACTTCCAAGGGTGCCCGCTCACACAGGGTGCTGCGGAGGTTGGTGGGAGAGGGCCCTGTGGGGAAAGACCTAAGAAGGTAGATGAGCCTGTAAACGGTGCATCCTCAAAATCACCATCAGTTGTTTTATACCTCCAGAGTTTGTAGGAGCGAGGTCTGCTCCAAAGCAACCTTCGGTTTACAGCATTTTTCCTCCTGTTCAGCCTAGGACAGGTCCTCAGGAGGAACGGGTCTTGCTACAGGGGGTGGTGTGTGGAGCTGCGGCACCTGCGGCCCCCTGGGCCCAGGGATGGCTCTGGTACCTCTCTGAGAGCCCTGCCAGATGAGAAAAGGAGCAGCTTTTGCTGCAAGGCTGCAAGGCTGGTGGAGCAGCTGCACTCCTCCAGGGAAGGTTTAGCCCAGATTAGCCAAAACCAACTCCTCTCCCCACGACAGGCTGACATGAGGTGCACAGGGCTGGTCTCAGCTGGAAATCGCTCCTCGCAGGTCTTAACGCTGAGCAGCAAGGACAACCAAGAGTGGTTACGAGGTACCTGGGGCTCACTTGGTATTTCAGATATGTAGGCACAGACCAGGCAGCTGTGGGTCTGGGGGCCGGCAGGGTGACAACAGTTCTCGGCAGCATTTCTCAGGCCTGAACGGCATTTGAAGGTAGTCGTGGCCAGGATGGAGAAGGGTGGCAGGGGCTTACTATCCTCTTGTGGAGGAACTCTGCTGAACAGCGAGAGCTTCCTCGGCTCTTATATCACGCTCATCCCCATGGTAGCGCGCAGCTTTGCAATTTCCAGCACTGATGTATTTCTAGAGGACAGAACATGCTGCTCCTGTCAGTGATGTGTTTTAACTGTTATCAGCATTTATCTGCTTCAGGAATTCAGAGCGATAAGTGGATTAAGTGCGGTAGGTTTGTAGGGCTGCTAGGTCAACATCGTCTTTCCGTCCTTTCCCTTCTCTTCCTATAAACAACCCTGTTGCCACTCTAAATGCCAAGTCCTAGAAATATCGCTGTCTGAAATTAAAAAAAAAAAATATATATATAGATCTAGCATTTCAAAAGAGATCACACGTTAAGACTCAGCTGTGGGATTAGAGGCACGGCCAGGCCAGAAACACATTCACTGCTGGGATTTGCTATGGTAGAGCTCGCTGAAAAGAAATGGCTTTGAAACGACTACCCAGCAGCTATTAACTGCGAGACAGGATGACATTCTGTTCCTTAGAGCCTAAAGGGAGCCTGAATCTTAAATTCTAATCTTAAATTCTAATTCAATTTGGTCTGAGGATTCCGGACTGGGTTTTAACCCTGGAGACATAAACGGGGAGAAAGATGAGGAAAAGCTGGGCAGTTGTGCATTTCTATTACCAGCCTGTAGCAGAGCAGAACTCATCCCCCCAAAACTTAGGTGGCGCTAACCAGGGTACCTGCGCCAAAGGAAATAAATTACAAAGCTCCAAAGGAATAGGTCGTTGCATGACCTTCACTCATGTATTATACAGTACACTGCCACATGTGAGCTGGTGCCTGCAGCATGAGGAAGAAACCGCCTGTCCAGGTGTAGCCCCACCACACTACAGACTGGCCAGGGTCCGCATGGCTTGGTCTCTCTTTTGATGCAGTGAATGCTGAACACTTCCTGAGACTAAATACAGGACTGGGCTAGGTGCTAGCCACAGTTTCTGCTTGTAGCTGGAAAGTGGCCATTAATTTCACTCAAGCGCTGTTAAAAGCCCACAACAGTGGCCAGCATTCCCAGCCGTGAGGAAAAGCACATTGATCTGGCGCGCATGAACAACAACAAGTTTGGGCAAGTGCTGAACCTACCAGAATTGCCTGCTCACAGCTGCGTCCAATGTACACCCACAAGTAGACACACGCACACGTGCCCACACATGCCCCCCCAGCCAACTCCAGGGAAAGCATTTATTCAAACAAAAGGGCTGCTGCTAGCCAAGGCAAAAAGCAACGCTGCAGAGATCACAACAAAGCCTCTTTATTGCTGAAGCGTTTAACACCACAACCATCCAAAAAAGAAACACCGCTTGGCGCAGAGAAGAGCTGCGGCAACTCGACGAGCCTGATTGCAGAGCGCGCTTCAGAGTATTCCCCAGCACGGCAGCTCCGGATTTGCTGCCTTGTCAGAGACCAGCTCAATCCCCCATCGCTGGAAATCCAGCCAGCGGCGACACGCACACCTCTGAGGATTCACAATCTCTTTGACTCCTCTAACCCCAGACTCTGAGGCATACAGCTTCCCTCTGTCTGGCGGCAGGAGAGATAGGGAAGCCAGCGCAAGCGGGGGCCGTACCTCTGCCAGCATTTTTAGCACTGTTGTGCGTCGAGTGCCTCTCAGCAGGGCTGGATGATGCCGAGGTAAAAGCTGCCAATGCCCTCGCTACATTTCTACCCATTGAACTGCTCTAGGGAAGAGAACAATCAGCGACTCGAGGGGAAATCACAAAAAGAAAGGTGTTGACACTACCGTGGGGAAAGGAGGGGCACTTCTAGAATTCCCTTTCACCAGCAAAATGAGTCTGCCTCAGATATCACCCCGCTTCTGCTCTTTTTCTGTTCACCTACTGGAAGGATTCCCACGGACTACATATTCCCATCCCATTCTGGGGGGCTGGCGCTGCGCGGCCCTGCCTCACACTCGTGGCGGTCCCCGCAGCTCCCCTTCACAGCTGCCCTTTTACCGCCTCCAGGGCAAGCCGAGGCGAGCGGGATTTCGTCTTCTCAGGCTGACACCTTCCAGGAGAAGGTTCACCTGGCCGGGCCTGGGGCCAAAGCCCGGCCAGAGCCCCCCCGCTGACAGCAGACTCGGCTGTTTCGTCCACCCGTGCAAAGGGGGGGGGGTGAAGCCTCCCCCGCGCAGCTCACCCGCACGGGCAGGAACGGCAGAACCGCCTAGCCTTAAGCGAGGAAACACCCGCTCAGCCGCCGCAAAATACCCTGGCCCAGCCCGGCTCGGTGGCGGGGTGGGGGCTGAGGGGCGGCGGCCGTTGCCCGTCAACCCGCGCCCTCGCCCACAAGATGGCGCCGTCGCCCCGGCCGCCACCCC
>VWZK01020787.1:0-16427 GCA_013396935.1 Baryphthengus martii | reverse complement strand
CTAACATTCTGTGATTCTGTGATAATATTACAGTGAGGTTTGGTCTGAAGTCCTTCTCGCATTCTGTGTTGTTCATCTTCATTTAAACCTGATGTATATGCTCATATGCTCTTACTATCTAAAATAATTTTTTTAAATAAAATTCTATTTTCACTACAGTTTTCACCTTCTCAAATCTAAATCCATGAAATCTTTGCTTTCTTCAAAAAAAATGTAATTATTAATTCAGTGATATGAGTAGTAATGTATACAAAACAAGATAAACACACAATCTGTCTGCACCTAAACTCAAGCAGAGGTGCAAGGTCTCTCCAGAGCATCCCTGACCAAGAGAAAGTACCAGCACTGGGAAGATGCAGAAGCACCTTGGCAGTCTCAAGGCTCTGGCTGAGCAAGATCCTGGCAACATCCGCTTTTATTGTCTGCTGAGTTGCTTGTTTTGTGTGTATAAGATAAGATGTGTATGCACGGAGTATGTGGTGTACAAAGAACTATCCTTTTTTTTTCCTTCATGAGGTTTGTGGCTTTGGCTCCCCATGCAAGATCAAGCTCTCATCGAAACCTGGGAGACGAAAAGCACCCTGAAAGAAAAAGGAGTATTTAATCAAATCTTCTGACAAGACTAAATAAGACACTCAGGAAACAAAACAAAACAAAACAAAAAGAAAAAAAAAACGCTTATGTATTTCTGCTTGACAGGTATATTATAATCTCTGTGAATAAAAGTAGAAAGTACATTTTAAAACAACACCTCTTCCTGATGAAAGTACTGGAATTAGTTCTGGAAACAGGTTCTTAGCAAATGGTGGCAAAATCCTCCTGGAGTTTTCCTATGCCATGGTAAGTGAGTTTCAGGAGGAGTGACAGGATATACAAGTGCATCTGTAAATATGTGTCTGTAAATAAATGACTTACAAGTTACTGCTTATATTGTAGACTGAGATAAGAGTTCAGGCAATGCCTGACGTTGATTTCAAAGATGATTTAAAATATACTGGGGCACAGTTCTGAAAAGGAGTTCAGGAAAACCTTTTCAATATGTCAGACAGACTAGATTTTACTCTCTCACTTCCCAGAAGAGGCAGGATTGCTCTCTAATTTCCAAGGGAAAATCACATGTAATATAATCCCTTGGTAAAAAGGACAGACCTTGGGGTGTAAAGGAAAACAAACTTTATTCCACAGGCAAAGGTTAAGCAAATTTTTTTTTCTGTTAGAAAACATATCCAATCTTCAGATATTAACAGAAAGAAGAAATTACAGCTATAATAGAAACAAATCAAGAAAAAACAAACAAACATGTTTTTATTCGAAGAAAAAAAAAAAGAAAACCAGTAATATTCTGTTCAAATAATGAAGGGAACTTCCAGCCTTTTTTTTCCCTTTTTTAAAAAAAAAAACTAAAGAGCTTGAGTAAGTGGTATATGTTCTAATTTCTCCCATTCACAATCTGACAATGGGCATCTCTTTTTTTCCTGCTGGTGCATAATTCCCTCCATCTGTCCCAACTCCAAAGTCCTCACATATAAAATCAACCTCTGCAAAGCAGAAGGATGTGACAAGTAGCTCACTTTTATCTACCAAGACCAATGAAATATGAGATTTGCATGTTAAAAAGCATTAAAACGTGTCCAAAACCAAAATTGATCCTACCATATGTTTTGAGGCTTTCACCACACTGTACCACCAAGTAAGAACTTCTTTTCCTGCTGAGGAAAGCAAATTTTTCCACATCAGCTTAGTACCTCCGTTTTTTAGTAGGAGCAGTTGGTTATGCTTCTTAACCTTATTTCTCAGATGTGTATATATTCACTGCATTTTGTCAGCTAGAGCATTATTTTTCAGAGCCTGTAACCTGACCACTTCCCAGGAAGCCTGTAATAGCAGTCATGCTCTAGCTCATGCTTATCATGTGTGAACCACCACTTCTTTGGGTCTTTAACACTAATTAACCAACCAAATGATAAATTAGATTTAAAGGGAAATCTTTAGGGAGGAAAGAACAGTTTTGATTTAATTACAACAACATATCTTGATTATTTTTTGTATTAATAGTAAGAAACTGCACTTACACAAGTAATCTTTGTCCTAATAATTAAGATCATTTGTCCCTACAGGTTATTTCCTGCCTGAAACCAAGGCTGTTGCTGTGCGAAGGTGGAGGGCTGAGCCAGTGAGAGTGGGAACAGAGAGAAAGCTTCTCATCACAGCATTGCCTGCCTCCCACGCAGGAATGCACCTCCTTCACAACAGCAAAACATTCTTGCTGATCACTCCAGGATCACCTGCAGTGCCTGCTTTAATGCTCTAAGCATATGTAAGGGCTCTTGGGGATGAAAGGCAGTGGGCATGCCAAGTTTCTGGAGTGTTGGGAGGAAAACCTGGACTCTCAGAGCAAAGTAGCAGAGAAGGACGTTTGCGCAGCTCGTCTTGTCTCCTGTGATTTCTCTAGCACCTGGGAACTTGCAGATGAGATCCGGAGAAATGATGAGACAAGCCAAAATCTCCGTTCTACTGCGCATTGGCAGATATGACCGTTTCTTGCCTATGAGATTGGAACACCCAAACCCCACGTGCTTCATCGCTCATCTTTACTTAGGCAAAGATCCCATGTGGGAGACGCATATGAAAAAAACCACACTAAAGCATTTGAGATATTCCCATAAAGCCTACACCAGTATTCAAGAAGATGTTGGGCGTACCTCCAGCTATTCTTGCTCCTACACTAAGTAGACAGATTTCGTGACCTCTCAAGATCCCTTTCAGAGCTTCCCCTCTGTGTTGACACTTAAAATTATTGGACCATGCCTGTATTTGTACTGTTTCACTAGAATGATGCTAACCCATTTTGTAAGGAAATTGTATTGTTTTTGTTGTTGTTATGATTATTATCAATCAGTTATTATTATTAAGAACTGCTGAAAGTTTAATCGTGGTTCCTCAGGAATGTGACTGATGTTTTTATCGTGGACTTCAACAGTGCAAGCAGTATCTGCCAACGAAGGCGAGGAACAAACCAGCCACAGCAGAGAAACAGACAGAAAAATACAAACCTATTAACTGCAGCACCACCAAGTGTCAGCACTGAAAATACCACATATCAGGAAAACACATTTCTATAGTCCCTCAGTATCAATACAGGTCGGGGGATGAAGGGATTGAGAGCAACCCTAAAGAGAAGGACCTGGGGCTACTGGTGGATGGAAAGGTGGACACGAGCCGGCCACATGCGCTCACAGCCCAGAAGGCCAACAGGGCTGCATTATAACAAATGTGGCCAGTAGGACAAGGAAGGTGATTCTGCCACTCTACTCCACTCTAGTGAGATCTCACCTGGAGTACACTGCCCATTGCTGGAGTCCTTAGCCTAAGAAGGGCATGAACCTGTTGAAGCAGGTCCAGAGGAGGGCCGCAAAGATAATCAGAGGGCTGGAACACTTCTCCTAAAAGGACAGGCTGAGTTGGGATTATTCAGCCTGGAGAAGAGAAGGCTCCAAGAAGACCTTGTTGCAGCATTTCAGTACTTAAAGGGGGTGTTTAAGAAACATGAGGACAATCTTTTCAGCAGGGCCTGTTGCAACAGGACAAGGCATAATGGTTTTAAACTAAATGAGGAGAGATTTAAACTAGATATAAGCTTGGATTTTGTTCCAGTGAAGGTCATGAAAGACTGAAACTGCTTGCCCAGAGATGTAGATGCCCCATTCTTGGGAACATTCAAGGCCAGGTTGGATAGGACTCTTAGCAGCCTGATCTAGTTGTAGATGTCCCTGCTCACTACAGGGGCATTGGACTAGATGACCTTCAAACCAAAGCATTCTATGATTCCAATAAAACAAAGAAACCCTCAAAACACATGTATTTCCATGGTACATTTTGACAGTAAAGCAGTACCTTTTTTTTGTATTCTTATTTTCACATCCTAAATGGTCTTGTCTGGCTGCAGTCACACTCTGCTGTTCGTGCCAGTGCACGTAGATGTGCACATCTCTGCTGAGCATCTCTTCCCTAGCAGGGCTGGGAGAAGGATAGCACCATGCCACCATGGATTTCTGGTCCAGCTCTCAGCTCCAGGATGCTCTGGCTGCCTCACCCCTGCAGCAGACTGCCACAGGAACACATCCTTGACCTTTTAATTATGTCGTATTTGGAAATGGTACATAGTCTCCCAAGTCACTTATGTACGTCTGAAAACATTGCAGATCCTGTGTGAAAGCAGAGCTCACAGCAATGGAAAAGAGAGAGCTGAGGACAAAGCCCCACCTCAGAGTGCTGTTGCCAGGTGAGAGGAGCAGGAGGCCACTGTACTTGGGACTTTTCTCAGGACCTCTCTCCCATGGATGTCCATGGGAGCCTGGAAATCACCAGCACCTGCTGATTGTTGTGTGTGCGTTTTCTGGATGTGGATTCTCCTTCCTCTTTTTCAGAGACAGGTTCAGACATGGATGCGTCAGCTGGCTTCATGACTGCATGAAGCACATGGAAAAGTTCTCCCTATATATATATTTCTGGTATTTCTGATCATAATTATTTTGGTCATGATTTGCTTAAAATGCAGCCACATAGCTGTTATCTCTGTGATTAATCCCGGTTCTCCAGGTGACCTGCACAAACAACAGTCCCATGGCAAATGCCTACAATCACATCACCTGTTCTGCTGAAAGACCTCAGTGAAAAATGGGTGCCCGGTTCGAGACAAATTCAGAGGAGGAAATATCCCCTGATGGAAAGCAGGCCCCTCCCCCCACCAAGTTCGGGAAAGAAAATGTCCCTGGAGGAAAGTGAAGGGGGAAAAAAACAAAAAGAGAAAAAAACTATTTCTTTAACAAGGCAACAAAAACACACAAGAAAAGGACAATAATGCTAGACAAATAAATCGATATCTGTGAGAGAAAGAAAAAAACCTGAAACAAAGTCCTCCTCCAGTGTGGCCTCTCTCCTCCCGCAGTGGGAAAGGCGTCCGTCTGGGGAAAATCCCCTGTAGACTGGTGAAAAACTTCCCAGTGAAGCCCAATGTTCTGATGCTTCAAGTCCAGAAGAGGGGAAAAAGAAGAAACCAAAATCCCAGAAGGAGGAAAAAACAAAACTTCTTCTCTCATCTCTCGAAGGGGACCGAGCTGAGCCGCGAGAAGCCAAGGGGAAAAAAGGTGCCTCCTCCCTCTCTCTGTATTCCTCCTTATCACTTTTCAAAACAACAGAAAAAAAAAACATAACCTTGAGGGAAAAGAAAAAAAACAGAACTTCTCCTCTCCCTTCTCAGACTCAGTTTAAAGACATAGAAAGGCATAAAATTCATTCTTCTGGGCATGGGCAGACAACGTAGGATAAACACCAAGACAAAAATCACTCCAAGACGATGGGCTATGTCATAACAAGTTGTTCAATGGTGAACAGCTACTGATATTACCGTGTAGACCAAGCACCACCTGCTGCTCAAAAATTTTAACCTTTTCAAATTCATAACTACCAATCACAAGCTAAATGCATTAGGTTTCATCAAATAACCTGCTGAAAGTCTGAAATAACCTGAGAAGACATTTCAAGAACACAATGTAAACCTGATCCTGCAGCCCTTATTCTCTCATACTTTCCTACAGCCTTCACAAAAGCATAGCGACATTATTCCTGTCCCAAAATTAAGGGATTTGAATTTGTAAAAATAGTCCTCAGATGAATTCTTTGCCAAACACAGCAACAAAGGCACCTCTGTAAACCTTACTTTCTTAACTCCTTGTGTTACTCTTATTCTTCAAGAAAGCTCAAGACCACCTACAATTCCTGCAAAGTAAGAATAATACATTTAAATTCAGCTTTGAACTTGCCTTGGATTGTCCTATAGACCAGAGAGGGAAATGTGCTTAGTATTTCATGTGCCCCTAATCCTACCTGTCACTGTAACTGTAACCCCATAAGAGGGAACACGAGACTTGCTTGGAAATTAAAAATAAAGGCATTCAAATTCCTTCCTATGTGACTGTCTTGGAGGACCTCCCAAGTCACCACAGGAAACTGCTTCTGGAATCTGATTTTCCTAAACTTGACATGAGCTGCCCTGTTGCTCAGGTAGCTTGAAGAAGAGCATTAAACGTCTTCAGACTTATCTTGCCTTTCCCTCAGGGAATCATAGAATCATAGAATTGTCTGGGTTGGAAGGGACCTTCAGAGGTCATCTAGTACAACCCCCCTGCTGAGAGCAGGGACATCTTCCACTAAAGCAGGTTACTCAGAGCCACATCAAGCCCCACCTTGAATGTCTCCAGGGATGGGGCCCCAACCACCTCCTTGGGCAACCCGTTCCAGTGTTCTGTCATCCTCATGGTAAAGAAATTCTTCCTTATGTCTTACCTCATACAACAGGAATGATACTTCCAAAGTATCTTTTCCAAATCCTAAACTGAATTGTAACTCAGCCCACAAGAGCTTTAACATCAATGCCTCCTCCAAGTTTAACAATCAGGCATTCACATATGACTGTGTCCCTCCCGTGGCTTTGCAAAATATAGCAGAAAACCTGCTTCTGCCACACTAATTTTTCCAAATCCTAAACCTCAGCTCCTCCTCTGGGTTAATGACACCCCGAATTTTACAAATAAAGTATTTCTCAGGGCCAATTCACTGCTTAGACCTGAGAAACGCGACAAGCGTAGGAGGAACACATGCCCCTGCCTCTAAACCTTCCTTTCCAACTTGCTTCGTGCTCAGCTTTCCAAGTTTGACACGGTGTGCAGCCCTGCCAGGGAAAGGCTGAGAGAAGAGACCCAAGCAATCCAAGCAGAGGGGAACAATCTGTAAAGTGTCCCGGCGGCTGTCCCCGGAGCGGCGGGGTTCGGCCCGGCGGCTCTCCCCGCCGCCCGGGAGGTGGAGCTCCGCGCCCGGCTATTCCCGGCTCTATTCCCGGCGCTACCCCCGGCTCTCGGCACCGCTCCAGAGGTAACGCGCAGGGACTAACGGCCAGGAGCCCAGATTTAAACACATGGCAACTATCTAAACCCTAATCTGGCTGCTTTATCTTGACTTACTACTTTATAGGAATCGGTTGCTGTGCACGAACGAAATGCTCCAGGCTGCGAGCGATAGATCTAAACCTGTCGCTACCATTTCAGTCAGTAGCAGAAATGAGCTCCAACCAGGAGCAAAGCAGCAGAGGAGTAATACTGAAAATATCGTTTTCAGTTGATAATGATTTGAAAAAGAAAGGGAAATTTAGCACGGGAGACAGAAGCCAATACAGTTCTCATATGATGAGAGCAAAAAGACAAAATGTGGTATTCAAATGTGAGGAAAATGGCCCAAATTCATCCAAAAATATATCGAGATTTTTTTTCGAGAGGCACACTATATTAAATACAAGCTCTTAAAGTTGGTTACTACGCTGAACGTTCAGGTGCAACACCATAACTAAACATAAAAATTACATGCAAACATAATCTTTAAAAATTGCTGGGGAAATAAAAGCTTAATTTCAAAAAGTATAGAAGTATTTCATTGAGGCATACATGAATTAACATAAATTAAATAGGCCAGAAGAAAACTAGAAGATGTCTTCCTGGAGCACAGAGAAAATCCCGAACAAGAATAGAAATGAATAACAGATGGACCAACTGGAGGATTGTGTTTAATGTAATTAACATTAGCACTTACTGGTAACGGTTAATGGTCCTATACCAGTACATATCCCAAAACAAAGCCT
Source organism: Baryphthengus martii (assembly GCA_013396935.1). Taxonomy (NCBI): domain Eukaryota; kingdom Metazoa; phylum Chordata; class Aves; order Coraciiformes; family Momotidae; genus Baryphthengus; species Baryphthengus martii. The sequence continues at coordinate 8,737 of VWZK01020787.1, read as the reverse complement.
GATCAGGGATGCATCAAAAGACATGAAGTGAACCCTGAGGCTTAAGTGCCATTTGCATCATGTTGAAGATATTTTCGTCAGTCTTCATGAGAAGCTGGGGAAAAGACATAGGAAAAAGAAAGTTTCTATCTTGTAATCGCTACATTTTCCATAATAGCTACCCTTTTCTACAAAATACTATATATGGTTAATTTCTTGTCTGTCTCTACTGACTCTGAAGGATTTAAATCCCTTCCACTGTCATTCAATAGTAGGAACCTATTTGAAACCACTGTTTTGCATTTTAAGATAGGAATTTGTTTTTACTGAAATTCAGCATGAAGCTAAAGAAATATTTAATGTTTACCTGATTTGACTTTAAAAGATGAAAAAGTTCATGTCACTAGAAAACCCTTTGTATTTTCCACTGTTTTTTTTTAAAAATGTGTTTCCACATGAAGTTGAAGAATTGCTTTTTTTTTCGGTCAGAAGTACAGCTCTATTCAAAGCAAGTTGGTTATCCGGTTAGAAAACAGCAATTATAAATAATAACTCCCTACAAAATCCTATTGTACTCATAAGGTCTTCTATTTGAAAGCTCAGCAGTGATGTAGTTTGATAAGAGGACTTGAGAAAATGGCAACATGCTTGTAGGTAACAGGCAAACTAAGATAGTATTCACTAGATATGATGGTTGGTTGACTGTTAGTCTCTATCATAGTGCTTGAAAATAAAATGGAAAAAAAAAAAAAAAAAGTCATTCCTAAAAGCAAATGTTATCCAGTAGAGGTACCTTTTGGATTCTTTTATATTCACAAATTCAAAACCATTTTGTGAACCTGCATTTTCCTCTTCCTAGGGCCTATCTGTAGGACAGGTTATTTCAGTGTCGTCTTCTGGTAGGCATGATCACCAGGAAGGCTGTGGCACTGAAACTAATGCAGGAGTAAGAAGATGAAATGTCAACACTGATATTTATTTCTGGCAAATCATAAACCAGAATGACACAACCTAGTGGCAGATCTTTTTTCCTGCATATGATTTGTGAAATTTGTACCATGCATTGCTGTCCTTCAATACATATACAAATATTAATTTACTTATAAATAAAAAAAAGGAGCACATGAAGCATCGCTATTTCACATCTAGAATATATGAGATTTTCATTCAAACAAATGCAAATGTGAAAATAGATTTTTAAGGGCAGTTAGCTTGCTTATTTTCACCACCTAATAAGTACTTGCTCTACTTAGTACACAATACAAGTACATTCCCAACTTGTAGGCCAGAGAAAACAGCCAATTTTTGCAAAAAAGAGGGCCTTTGTCACCAATTGATTTGCTGACTTTACAGCAACCTCTGTGCCATCTTCAAAGGATATATGTGCTGAGATGAAATGAGGATGGAAATTGAGATAAAGAAAAACTTATGCTCGGATACTACTGCAATTCCAGAGCGGAAGTGAGTGTCCACAGACAAAAGCCTGCTCCCGTATGTGGATAGCATGGTCCTGGATGACAGGAGACCATCCAGGAGATACCAGTGCTACTGCTGTGAGTTTCAATGGTCCCTGCAGATAGTGGAGAACAGCAGTGCCTCTCTGCACATTTTAATTGTGCAAGGCAACTGGCAGCTGGTATAAATTGGAGACATTCTTCATCTTCTCTAATTTATTTGGAAAACTGATTGGGAATGCAGTAGGTAAATGAGCACAAAAATGGCTTTAAGTTACTTGTTTCATTGCCTCCCTCACTCCTCGCACTCACTGGCACAGCACTGCCCTCATTACCATTCATCTCTCCATCAGAGCAGTAACACACCTTAAGTGAACTCATTTTCTTTGCCTGTATGAAGCAAAATATTTGATCAAATCTGTTTTTCACTTAATTTCATATTCTAATGTTTGCGTTTCGTTGAAGGCTTCTTTTCAGTCCCTTGTAAACTCTCACATCATGGTCAAGAATGTTATCTCCAATTTGCATCTTTATGTAGAGAAATGAAGATGTGGTCTCTTGCAGTTAGCTAGAAACAAAACACAAAAAGCCTTGCTTAAGTTCATTGTGTTTAGCATAAGGTTTACTTAACAATTCCAGGCATTTAAAGAAAAGAAGTTTTCTTCTGTTTATAGAAAGGACTCATAGAAAATACTAAGTTTTGTAATCAAATAAATGTTGGCATTAAGGTGGCTAGAAACAAGCCACTGATGTCGGAAAGTGATTTTATATTGATCATTTGGCTGCACCTTGGAAGGAGGAGTTAGCTACAGAGATGCAAGAAAATATGTATCACCAGTGATGGATCCTGAACACTACCTTCTTTGAGTCTGATACTGACTCTTGCAAGTTTCTTCCCAAATATTGCTCAGTGAATTCCTTTACAGACTCCTCTCTAACCTGGTATGATGACCATCAGTGTCTTGCTGGAGACTTTCTTCTCCATGAAGCTTGCTAATTTGATTTCTGACTAAAACAATGATGTTGTCCAGATGAATGAAAACTAGCGTCACTTCAAACTGAAAATGTAGATCTAAGCACCCTTGCAGTCTGTTCTTCAGACTGAACTAGCACATCTGACACGTGAGGATGAACACAGAATGAGAAGGAAACACATTGTAGATGGACAATGCAGTGGGTAGAATGACATGGGCTTAGGCCATCCAGCAAGACTTCAGCCTCACTTGAAGACATCTCAGAGACCAGTTGTTCAGAGATCCAAACTAGGATAGGCAGGAATTATGTTCTGCCACTGGCTGATTCCTTCAAAGCCGAAAACAAAAAGAAGGATGGAATAACATGAGCCTAATGACACAGTGTTCCCATACTGGATGAGATCAAATGTCTATCTAGCCTGCTAATCACGTTTTCAGCAGGTCCATTAGGACCTGGATGGTATAGCACGGAGGAAAAAACAGTGCACTTCCACCAGGCATGATAACTCAAAGCAGTACTTCATTGCAGCAAAAAAAAAGTGAGGTTCTCCTCCCACTCTCTTTTCCCCTCTCTCCTTGTCTTTATTCAGCTCCCGGCTATGCATTCCTGCCCCTTACCCTGCATCTATGAAGGTGTTTGTCAGGTCTTCTGTGAGCCAATGTAACCTGTTCAGTAACGAGGAGTTTTCTAAACTGAGTCTCATGGGCACCAGATCTGATTCAGGAGATGGAGCAAATCACACCAACAAGAGCAAAGGGAGGAGAGAAATAGAAAAGAAGGCAGAGGGAATTAATTCATCCTTCTGCCTTGAGCAGCAGCAAGCTCTTACATTTATCTGACTGCACATAGAAAGGGAACAAAACCAAAGTGTTTCTGTGTTTCAAAAGCTTGGTGAGACAATGTTTTGCTTCTAGTTCTGTAGGCATGGGAGCTAGAAGATGTGCAAGTAATAACACTAGTTGTACCGAGATCCTCATGTACTTAACATTACGTTGTCACATTTGGGCTCATTTTCTCAGAATGAAGCCCTGAATCAAAGAGTGGGAATACAACAGTGCTGCCAACAGACAGAACGATTCTGCAGCGTTGCTCCTTCCAGTTCACAGCTCTTACACACATTTGCTCTCATCAGCTATTGAATGAGGTGCCCCAAAATTTCAGCAGATAATTTGAAATCAAGGCAATCCAAGAAACTTATGGCTACTTGTGGATGTATAGTAGAAGAAATGGACTATAAATCACATTTGAACTTGATTGTATGCCTGACACCAGCTGAAATTGCCAAAAGTCTATAATTATATCTATATTTTATCCTTCTCAAGAATGATTTATTTGAGAAATGTAAATTTATCAGAGATAGAGATTCTTGCTATTCTGAACCTTGAACCTTCCTGTAGTTAAAAAACAAAAAGCAATTGACTATTGCTTTTCATTTCTGAAGGGATTTTTTCAATGAGAGTTCTCTCTCTAAGTCAAGATCAACAAGGACAACTTTAAGCTTTATATTCATTTCATGAGGAATCTGTAGTCCTTCTATTTACTGATAGCTTTGCAGAGCACCAGTCTACCTAAAGATGACATGAATACAGAAGAACTACAGATGATCATTTGAAACAGGTCTTTTAAAAATACATCTTAACGATATGCTCTTTCTGCTTCCACTAGCACTTCCAGTCAATTTTAAAAGATGTTACATCTCATTCTCTGTTGCTCTGCTGTTGGTTTTGAGGTTTTCTATTTTGCCAAGAAGATTCTGCCAAATACCACAATATGATGTGCCAGGATAAATGTACAGAAATGCAAATATCATTGAATTGTTCTCCACTGCTTTATATTTCATATTGTCAAACACAGCTCTGTAAGCCTCCTGAAGAGCAATGCAGTGAGGATTCTCCACTCACATCAGGAGGGAAGGTTTAACAGCTACTCTCAACAGTGACTGTGCACTGTAAAACAGTGGAAAGAAGGGTTATTTACACGTTCTTGTACAAGTGAACATAAACAAGTAGATGCTCAGGCAAACTGACAATAGACTACTAACAAAGGGCCAGATGCTCTTATCCTCTCTTACAAGGGTGAAGAGGGACAAAATGAGTAAATATTTATATTATCATAGTGGCATGTAACTGGAGCTCAGTTGTGGAGGAAACAGTGATTTACCAGCATGTTCCTTCTCTCTTGGGAATCCACATAAACCAAGCAAAGGTTCAGCAGTAAGAAAAAAATTCTGACAGAAGGACTAAACCAGATGAGAGCTACAGTTTTTCAGAGTGTGTTTTTTTCTGGGCTCAGAAGATGACTAGCAAACAGCAATGTTTTTCTGGGCAAAAGATCTGCCTGGGCACATGAGAGAACTTTATGTGCATCATGCCACATTGTTTCAGGCCTAGCACCTCAGAAATCTTCTAGAGCCCTGGGTTAAAGCTCAGCATTCAGGACCACCCCCTGAAAGATGATTCCAGCTAGAACATCCTTAGCTATTGCATCACACCAGCTGCTCGTGCTATAGCTCCACAAAGGCCAACTTTCCTCCATAGGGCATCTGGCAAGCTACAGTGTGTAGATCATTTCTCATCTACTGCTTGGCTGCCCATCTCTCACAATTACTTAGGCAATGGCCATCAGTTCTCCTACACTGAACACTTGAACAAGACTTGCAAGCCTCAAGTGCTTGAATTCTTGCATCTTCTCTCTTGAAACATCATAGGAAGTTAATTTTGCACAAGAACTTACAATAAAATATTTTGTATTGCAGACATTTTTGATCCTAATGGACACTTGCCTTTTAGAGTTCTTGGAACGCGACTGAAGGCTATGTCTATGTTGTAATGGTCTCAGTCCTAGGACCTTAATACGTCCAAAATGCATTTGGATGAATGCTAAAACTGCCCCCAGCCAATGGAGGACAATCAAACCACACTGTCTGCAGGAACTGAGAGAAGAATAAAGATTATTTTTGCATTACAAGATGTCACCTTTTCAGTGCATGTCTGGAGTGAAAGAGGGCAAAAAAAATGTATGTTATCTGATGTTCATCCTGTCTTTTGTGGGCAAGAGTTTGAGACACCACCTTGAGACACAGAGAAAAGCACATCATGTACCAAGGGAATGTTGGGAAAAGCACACCCACAGTTAACATCCCAGGAGCATGTCTGAAAAGCAGTCATGTGTAATGACACATGCTCTTGGGCATTTTCTACACTATTGTGATATACCAGCGGCAATCATGGGGGAAAACTGGGAGTGATGACAGAAATGGCAGGGGAAGGCAAGCACTCAATATGTGATGCTGTATGTAATGAAAAATATCCCCATGTACACTTAAAATGCTTAGCAAGAGTTTCAGTTGACTAGTTTTGTTCTACAGCTGTAGAGGTTACACTGTGATGAGAAAATTCTCCTCCATCATGCCCAGCTCGCTGTGGAGCACTTAAAGTACAGACCCAGGTGTGAACTCACTCAGAGAGGTAAAAACAAAGCCGCATTATGTAATAAGATTTAATGATTATTTGAATCTCTTTTTCCATCCTTGTGGATCATTGATTTAACCTTCCTTGTTTTGTTCTCAGGATATTGCTAAAATAAGGAACCCTGTTCAGAAATTAATCAGGATCATTTTTGTATAACCCTGTAAGAGCAGCTTGACTTTTGCTTTCTTGCTTCAATAAAGGAACGCTAACAAAACCAACATGTTTGCTAGAAATTTCAAAATGTTCTCAAAATATTCGGGTTGCATGGCCACAGGGAACAAACATATAAAGTATTCTGTGCATAGCCTGGGGTTCAATCATTATTTTCTCTCAGAGAAAAACAAAAGCAGACCTTTTAAAGCCACCACTAAGGAGATTTCTATTTAGAGAATATGCAATAACTCATATTGAGACAAGATTTTAATCTCAGCAAAGCTTTGGATAATCTGCTGGCACCTGTGTTTGTGGCTCTTCCACCCCATTGCACTGCTTAGACTGAGGGCCAAAGGTCGGATCCTGCCAGTTTGTTTGTGGCAGTGGTCCTGCTTATGTCAATGAGAGTCTTGGCAGGAGAGAGGCAAAGATTTTTTTCAGGATCTGCCTCTGAAAGTGAGGAAATGACAACAGTGTCACTGTCTTTTATATTCTTTTGGAGCTTCTTATTGTTTTTGCAAAGTACTGCACTGGTCGATGTTATTTGTTGCAGTCCATATCATACTCATACTCTATGCCAGCTTGCTAGAGGAAAAGGTGTGACATATAGACAACTCTGTCTGAGTGAAACAGGTAGAAAGGTATTATCTAGGATGATTTTTGAAAGAACCAGAAAGGTTTTTCAAATGTAGACCTAAGCTACTGAATACATCAGCCTGTGTGTGTTCTGGAGTGATTTTCACAGTGCTTTCACCATAGGAGCAAGTGAAGATGTTTTCAGTAGTATGTAGATACCATTACAAATATTGTGGAATCTTGCTGCTGCTGAGGGCTCTATATCTGACTGGGATACGAAATCCAGCTAACAGGTGATACATATGTAAGAGTTCTGCCTGTGCAGCTCAAGGAAATAGCAAGAAATATGTAAAAAAAATGTTTTATGCATGATAATTTGAGCACGCAGTGAATGGTGCTGTAAAAGGCGATCACGGGCTGGGCATAGGAAAGAAAAGAAAAAATCTACCTCTGATATATCTTACATCAGTTTCATCCCCTTAAATATGAGCATTATTCACTTGAAAGGGTTAAAAATAACATCAGATTTCTCTCCTTCTTGGATTCTGTGATTCATGCTTCCCATTTTAAAGTCTACACCCTGTGAAGAGGAGTGCATTATCAGGGAAAGGAAAGAGGCTTGCCAGGGACAGAAGGTAATTTCCCGTAGCAGGTGTGTACAGCAGGTGGTACACAGTGTACCTGCAACGAAAAGGTAGATTTAGGCTAAGATTTTATTTAATATGGAAAACTTATTGCATCCTGAGCCACTACTGGGGACGTGCCAAAAATCGTGTCTGCAGCATGATTTATTACGTGAAAATACCACCGAACTAATCAGTGGAGTTACTAATTAATACAAATCTGCATTTTTGCATAAGCAATTAGTGCAAAGAGAGTGCAATGAAAGAGGAAGTTTGACTCATTTAATCGCAGTGTCTATTCAAGCGGAAAGACCCACTAGGGCAAGGCACTAAGATCTACATTTGGATTTTTTTTTTTCCCCTTTTGATTAGTTAAAGGAACTAAAAGGTCAAATTATCAATATTTAATTCAAATGGAAATGCATTTGTTCAAGAGGAAAGAAAACACTTTATTTAAACAAGGTGGGACTCTTGGGGTAAATGCCTGGATCAAAAATAATTAGATTTTGCAGTTATAACAGCATCTAAATCCCGTCTGATAAGAATCTTTTTTCCTAATAACAAGGGTTGACACCGATAGCGAAGTCTGCTGACGTTATTTAAATTCTAGCTTAGACCGTAGCTGGCCTACCAACACAATTTAGACATTTGCTTTAATGGTACGTACTTCTCTGATTTGGGTTGTTGGGGTTTTTTTAATCAATTTGAATTATATTTTAAATCTATTGTGATTTCATAATTGTGTGCACTTGACTAAAAGAGTCATTTAAAAAGCTGATAATTACCTTGGTGGTGATGTATTTTCCATTAACTAAATAGAAGTTTACATTTGTAGAATTAAAACAACAGCATTTATCTAACGGGGAAAGGCTCAATAAAATTAATACACTCAGTCTTAAGGGGAAAATGATCAGTAAAGGCACCTTAATCATTCGTACCAATTTGGAGCCCAGCTGTACACGCATCCTAGAGAGACGCTGGGAAGTGCGATGCAGATGCACCCCAGCACCAACCCGGTGCCGGAGCGGTGTTCCACAGCGTTGCTCTCCCCCGGTGATTCCCGCGCCCAGACAGAGGGAGTGAGCTGATCGCTTCTCGCAGGGCTCCGAGCAGCGGGCGGTGCAGCTGCCTTCCCTTTCTTTTGGGAGAGGGGGAGCCCCACCACGGGCCCAGGTGGGCAAATCCCAGCTCCCTGGCTCCCCGCGCCGGCAGCGGCGGCCGGCCCGGCCCCTCGGTGCTGTGGACGGAGGGGCCGTGCCGAGCCAGGCCAGGGGGAAAGGAGAAGCAAGTACTGATACTTAGGGTTTTTTTCTTTTTTTAAATTTTTTTTTTTCCTTAAAAAAAAAAGAAAATTAGCTTTGTGTGGATGTCCCGCTACTGGAGAGGGACGGAGTGGGAAAGGTGAGAGCCAAAGTAGACAGCCTGGGCTGCCTAGGCAGTAAATCACTCGGTAAATTATAAGCGCGGCTTCCTCTCTCCAATAGCTTTAAGCTATGTGGTGAGGCAT
>VWZK01020784.1:0-31275 GCA_013396935.1 Baryphthengus martii | reverse complement strand
CGGGCGGGCGGCGCTGCTTGTGCAGGGGCCTCCCGCCATCGATGACCGTTCCCGCCGGTGCCTTTGGGCTCGGCCGGGAGGGAGAGAGCACGGGCTGAGCGGTTTGTGGCCCTTCTTTTTTTATCCCTTGGTGACAAAAACAGCTTTAGAGTCTTCGGGTGACTCGAGTGGGCAGGGGCACCTTTCAAGGTCATCTCGCCCACCCCCCTGCAGGGAGCAGGGACATCTGCGACTCGAGCAGGTTGCTCAGAGCCCCATCCAACCTCCCCTGGAATGGTTCCAGGGATGGGGACATCGACCACCTCTCTGTGCAACCTGGGCCAGGCTCTCACCACCCTCAGCGCAAAAATTTCTTCCTTCTCTGCAATCTAAATTTTGTATTTGAGGCAGGAGGGGACAAGCACTCGCCACATAACCTTTTATTTTGTTGTAGGTATTTTTGTGGATGCCGTAAATTCCTTGGGCCAAACTTCTCTCTTCACGGCTGCATTGCTGGGTCTTGGTAAAATAGTGGAGGTGCTGTTGGATTACGGCTCAGATGCTAATCAGTTAAGTATAAGATTTTTAATTGTTTGGGGTTTTTTTACATTGAAATTAACGTTTAATCTTTTAGGGGATTTAGTTAATGTAAACCACAGTATTCACTGTATAGAAATGAAGAAATAATTAAGATGCCCGTTGCTCTTTTAGCCAAAGATCCTCAGAGGTAAGTAGGTGCCGCGTTTCCCTTATTTCATGGTGCATGTTATGCTTTGGGGGAACAGAAGTGTTCTAGGTATGCTGCTTTTTTTCCTCAGAAGCACAATTGGTTGAGTATAGTAGGGGTAGGGTGAAACATCTCTACTTTAACGTTCCTCAGTCGCTGTTACGATGGCAGCACCCCGGTCCATGCCGCTGCGTTCTCAGGAAATCAGTGGATTCTTAGCAAGTTACTGGATGCCGGAGGTGATCTGAGAGTACATGATGAAGATGGAAAAAATCCTCAGTGCTGGGCAATGTCAGCTGGAAAAGAAAACAGTGCTCAGGTAAGAGTACATAATACGTGTTGAATGCCCGCCAGATACATGCTCACGTCTTCACCTTCAAGAGAAAAAACATTGCAAGGAGAAATTCTTGACTTTTATGTGTTAGAAGAATTGATTGTGGTCAGGCACAGGGGTGTGTTTGGAACTTGTTACGACCTTTTTGCGCGTGTGTGGGCAGGGAGGCAAATGCCAGGCCCTTGTTTCCAATCCTTGATGTACGTAGGTGGTTTGCACGTGTGTGAAATTCAGGAGTAAACTTGAAGTAGTTTTCAGATGTTTCTCAACCCGTGCATGAACACTGCCAGCAAATGTGTCACGTTTACTAGCGTGGTAGCAAAATGCGGTATCAAGAATGCTTATTCATGACTGCAGTATTGATTTAAAACTCAAAATACTCTTCTTACCTGTTATTATAATGCTCCTCTTGAAAAGAAACCTGATAATTAAAATTTTTGGTTGGTGAATGTCTTAGTAGTTAGTCACCTACACCTCGAGGTGAGCTTTCTCTTACAGTTTTATGTAACCGATTTTCTTCACGTTTTTCTGTGTATCCATTTCTTGAAGTGCCTATTTAAATATTGCAAATAACGAGTTATTTTTTCAGCAGCTGTGATTTATTAATTTTAAAGGATTTGTCTTGCGCTTCTGAAGTAATTTTGTTGTTGCGTTTTGCCCTCCGCTTCCTCTTCAGATGCTGGAGTTCATACAGCGTTGCACGTTCCACATGCAGGCTGCTGTTCAGAATTTCCCCTCCGATCTGCTCAGGAAGGTTGGCTCGTCCAAAGCTCTGGTCTGCAGTCCCTCGAGGTTTGGTGGCCTTGTTCAAGGGTGAGAATCTCAAGTACTAAGGGACTGAGCTACAAGGACTTTGACTTCCATGTATCTAAAAAGTTTTAATGAGTTGCAGAGTAATGTGGAATTTCAGCATCCACTTGGCACGGTACTGATCAAAGGTAGCATTTGAAATACGTGGCTGCTGCAGAATTTCTACATTTTTCTCTCTCTCTTCTTTGTATTTTACTCAGAGTTTTGGCATCTTAATTACACTTATTGTTTTTGTTTTTGCTACTTAGAAATGCTGAGAGTCCACTGAGTAGACTTCTAAAAGGTGGAGCCAATGCAGCCAAGAACATTTACAGCTTTGGTTTTGGGAAGGTGAGATGCTTTGGATAATGGTTTCCTAAGGTTGTCAGTCACATGTTCTTCACAGTAATTACCCCTCCCTTCTTCATTTTAATTTTTAGTGCATTTTTATTTCTACTACAGTGAAAAAAAAAACGTGGAGAGCGCAAATATTCACCTCTTTAGTTGTTAGTGAGACCTATGAGTGGAAGCTCTTCCAGAGCAAGCAGCTGGAACTCTCCTGTTAAACGTCACTTGTGTTCTTAATGACTTTCTGCTTTCCCTATTTCATCTTCACTAGCAAGTTGAGCTTGTGACGTAGATAACTTTTCATCTGGCTGATGCTCCCGTTGCAGTGACTGCGCTCAAGTTTTGCGTGAGGTTGTGGCAGATGTGACAGGTCTTGGGAACCGTTGCGCGTTCCTTTTGGTTATACCTGGTGGTGTTGCAGTTTTATCTTTCAGGCAGCGGGCATCTGGGGTACTTGGCATCTCTCCCAATTATTGGGGAAAAAGACATGGTTCAGGCAGATGATGAACCAGCATTTTCTTACCGTGTTGGACCGTACATGATCATGACAAAGTGAGTGGAATCACAGGAATTTTAACCCACTTTAGTGTGTGTCTGTAACTATTAAACAGCAAGTTGTAACAGCTGCTTTCTGTGGATAGTTTGTAAGTGGTCCTGTAACTGAAAAAAAAAAACAACACTGCAGAAAACAACTTGCAGAAATTCCTTCCCTTCTCCTTGCAGCTTAATGTGGGGAGGCAGCAGAGTCACAGTGAAGGAACTCAGCTTTGAGCCCCACCAAAACTGTAGTAAACTGCGCTTAGCTGATCTTCTCATTGCAGAGCAGGAACGTAGTAGGTAAGAAAGATTGTGCGGTAGTCACAAGAGCTCCTGGGATTTGGGTGTCTCCAGTGGTGTGAGGGAGTGTGATTAACCTCAGGAGGATCGTTAGGCTGTGGTGGCACTTTCTCTCCAAATGAGAAATACAGGTCTGTCACTTCTCCTGTCTCTTCCCACTCCATTTGCTCCCCAGTGGATGATACAGGAGAAGACGATGCTCTCTTCTTGGATGTCTGGATGGCAGCTTCACCGCGCGTTTCTCGGATGACTTGTTAGTAGGTTCTCCTGGTTGTGTTTGTTAAACGCCACCTCATCTATGGCTCTTTTAAAATTTGGAGTATTTCAATGAGAAGTTGGAAGCATTCACGTTGTATTGATAAAAACACCTGGAAGGCCAGGGCTGTTTCTCTTTTAATCTCAGATTTACCTTATAATTTTTAATTTTTTTTCCCTTTCCCTCTGCAGTAAACTCCGTCATCCTCATTTGCTACAGTTGATGTCGGTCTCTCTGTCTAGTGACTTGGAGAAAACCCGTTTAGTGTATGAGAGGGTTACCTTTGGTTCTCTGTACAGCATCCTTCATGAAAGGGTAAATGGAGAACTTGTTTTTTAAATAGTGATTCATTGAGAGGAAGAAGTTTAGTAACTACATCTACTGTCTGTCCTTGAAGTAAATTCAGTGGAACTTTTAATCTTCTGCATGTGTTTGTACACCGCAAGCGTGACGAGCCCAACTTTTCCTTTGAATATTTGCATACTACAGTGTGTTTCCTGTTTGCTTTCTTTGCTGCCTTCTGTACAACAGATACAAATTTGATCCTTCTGGTTTGGTCTTTTTCCAGCGTACAGAATTCCCTGTCCTGCACATGGAGACGATTCTGCATCTGCTGCTCCAAATCAGCGACGCTTTACGTTTCCTGCACTCCCGTGGGTTTATCCACCGTTCGGTTACCTCCTATGCTATTCAGATTGTTTCTCCTGGTGAGGCAAAGCTCTGCAACTTGGAATACATGATTGAGAGGTAAGGAATTTCCTCACTGTTTCTGTGAAAGGAAAAAACAAAGTCAAATCTAGTGCCTAATTCTGTTGAAAAGCCTCTCTTGATGACTAGAGACTCCTGCCTCTGACTCTGACAGCGGAGTTACAGGAGTAAAGAACTTCAAATTACTACTGCTCGGGTACATTAACTTTGCCCCAGGCAGTACAACAAGTTTCAGATGGACTAGGTTTCTACAAGTATATGAAAATAGAAATAGTAAAAGAAGCAGCTCTTTTTCTGCCATCATAGAGAAGTAATACCTAATTGTACAGAACAGAGGTGAAATTCCTCTTTGAGTCGTTAATTCAGCTGCTAGTCCGGATATAATGTAAGTCTCCTCTTGCTATACTACACTTATGCTTATGGAGGCTCACCCGAAATGGTTGAAGATTCCACACCTCATTGAACTGATGTTAGTAAAGTGCCACCGGTGACAAAAAAAACTCTTCTTTGAGGGACACTGTTCATTTCCTCTAGGTAAATTATTACTTACATACATTTTTCACATCTTTCCTGTAGTGCAGTCTGATTGGAAAGGAAGTAAATGGCCACTTAAACTGTAAAGGAGAGTAAAATTGATAATAAACAAAAATTTGCTGATGGTAATATCTTAAAGGGAGCAAAGATTCTTCCTAACCTCCTTGCAAACTCAATTTGCTAGTAGATCTTGGCAATTTCTTGGCTATTTCAGAGGAAATTTCCTGTGAAATGAATAACGAAACCCCCTACCGTTAAATGCCAGGAGGAAGTTATCTTCTAGGCCTCTGTATATACTGAAAAATAAATGTTCACAGGCTGGGTGGCATCTTCTTGTATTTTGTCCATGGTGGGAGAGCGCTGGCCACAGCCGAAGGGTCATTTGTAAAATTCCTATTGGGAAATTTTCAACTTTCTCTGATTTCAAGTGTGAATTTGTTAAAGGAGGTGTTACCTTCATGACAAAGTCTGCTGTAATGTGCCAAAACACATTTATTGGTGTGAAAATACTGCGTGTTTTTATTTGCAGATGTACTCTGGACCTTTTAGGTATTTAAACTGAAAGCAGATCTAACAAGCTCAGGTGTTTAATTCCAGAAGTCAAAACCTTGCAGTCAGGTGTGCTATACGGCCCAATTTACAACTTTTTTTCTTCTTTATACAGCAAAGACAGCGGAGAGCACAGTGATCTGACACGTATTCCTGTCCCAGTCCAGCTGTATAAGTGGTGTTCTCCTGAAGTGATCCTTGAAAAAGTTGTCACGGTCAAGTCCGATATTTATAGCTTCTGTGCGGTAGTGCAGGAGGCCTTGACAGGTATATCTATAAGTTTGGGCTTTTGTCATGAGGATAACCCACTGAATGCTTCTCATGCAGACTGTCAAGCCCCCTAATGTCTGTTTAGTTCCCCTGTGTGACTGGATAAAACCTTCCTGTGGTGACTCATGGGGAGTTAACTTGGAAAGGAGCCCGTCAGGCAAAAAAAAAAAAAAAGTCCCAAATGTTAATGACAACAGCAAAGACTCCTGGAGACTTCGGTAAAATGTAATCAGAAAGCTTAAAATTGTGTAGTTAAAGGATGAGAGTAATGGTTGGTATTAGAGAGATTCAATTTTGTGTGTGGTGTTTTTTCTGCTGCTTCTCATTCTTCTTCATATGAGGACAGCAAGACATTCAATTAACTCTGATCTGTGCAAAAAGAGCCTGTGCAGCTCTCATCTTTTTGATCACTAAGAAAACTTTCAGATAATTTATTGTTACTGTTTTTACAGATACTGCCATCAATGTTATGTATTGACTTTGACTATTTTGACAGTGAAATGAGATAAGTAACTACCCTAAAAATCAAGCCCTCAATTAGCTAGTTGGTAATGAAGGATCCGGAGCGTGGTTTACAGTGTAACTGTCCTCTAGAGATTGCTGTCAGCTCCCTTTAAAGCGTCCTTTATTTATGTCTTGCAGAGACCCCTCCCTGGAAAGGTCTTGAAGACTCAGATATTAAACAGCTCGTAATTTCAGGACAAGAGTTAGAAGCAGATGTCAGACTTGCCATGCCCTATTACGACATCATAAAGTCAGGGCTAGAACCTAAACAGAAGAACCGCACCCTAAAACTTCAGGATATTCAATATACACTGAAAAATGACTTAAAGGTGACATCCGGGATTGTATCTTAAAATTTAAAATAGAATTTAAAATAGCGGGGGATTTGTGTCCACGCAGATTGAAGTTGTTTTGCTTAAATCTAGGTGGGAGGCAATCAAAACATGGAGTATTTTCTGATCATGGAGACAACTGCCTTAAAAGAGAAGGTGGAGACATTGAACTGTCAAATACAGCTGTCTTTTGTTTTCTATTTTTTTTCTGCTACAGGACTTAGTTAAGTCTCAAACTGGTCATGCTGAGGAAATGTCAAAAGCACAAAGACACGCTGTTTTTGCAGATGTGAACGTCTGTTGGACATCAGCTTGTAGCTACCAGAAGAGAACACGGGAACTGCAGGGAAAAGAGATTATGGAGGCTGGTGAGTTTCTTCTAGCAAGGTGTCCTGTGTCCTTCCCTTAACATATTCCTCGGTCTGTAAAGCTCTAACAGAAGTAAAATGTGAGCACTCACAGGTTTTATGACATAGACAGCAGTTAGCTTTGGATTCCAGCCACCACCCTTAACGTAAACTCTTAACTCTGGTTAACGTTTGGAGTTCATGTGCACTCTTTTCAGCAGAGGTGTTAAATGCTGCTCCTGTAATCTCTAAAAGACCTTAACTCCTAAAGCAGTGTGTTTCATTAAGTTTGTTAATAGGTTTGATTAGTTTGTCAATGGTTTAACACTTGAATTTTTTCAGACAACGCTACTGCCCCGAGATGCACTCCTGAGGAGGATTGTGCTTTAGTGGACCAAGAGGCATCCACCAGTCTACAGCCAGTTGCACAGGACAAAAATGTTGCTGTAGCTTCTGAACTCCAGGCAGCCCTCAGTGTCAGTGATGTGGATGACAGCCTCCATAGCTTTGAAATCAATGAAATCTTTGCCAGTTTTTCAGACTATCAAGAAGACTTCCTGGAAGAAGTAGCTGGATTAGGTCAAACTCAAAAAGATGAAAAAAGTCAGCAAAAGGAAGAAGATCCTCCTGCATCCCCTGAACACTGTGAGGAAAGGACAGTTTATGAGGAAGGTGACTTTTCAGAATTGAGTACAGAGATCACTACGAAAGAGGAGGAGAGGATGAGCGAGGCCTCTGCTCCGTGCTTGCTGGCACAGGTGAGAGGAGATGCTGGGAGAAGGACGAGTAGTTTGTGCCAAAATGAGCAGCACATCAGCAAATGTGTCCTTAATTTAAAGATTGTTCAGAGCATGTTGCAGGAGGCAGCAGATTCCCTGTGCAGAACACAGGAGAAGCTGGACAAATTAGAGGCCGCTGAAAAACAAAAGAAACTGCTCCAGGAAATGGAAAGGAACCAGCTTGCTAAGAAGATTTTTCAAGAAAGGCACTGGAACAGATCTGATGATACTTCCCAAAATACTAATTACCCTCTTTCTGGAGTTAAGGCTATAGGTCCACCATCAAGTGACTATATTCCACCATTGATAACATGTCAGACAGAAGGAACGTTGGGTGGAGACAGTTTCCAAACTGTTTCCAAGACAGCAAAGGAAATGGAAACAATCCAGAATGGAAAGTGGGAGTGCCTTCATGAGATGAGTAAGGGTAAAAATGAAAGCAGCCCCCATCATCTCCGCTTCAGGGTGGTGAGAAGCCTGGATGATCAAATGAGCCTAGACCATGAGGTAAAGTGTTGAGCTGGATGACTGTGTTTATCACTTCTGTGTTCCTTAGCTGGTAAAGAGACATGGTTGTGGATGGTGTCCAAGAGGAGGGATGAACCTGTCTTGTGAAATATATGCACATACTATATGCATAATATGCCTGGGAGTGAAAATAGCTCAGCAGTGCAGTAGTAGTATTTCGTCTTTGTCCCCGCTCCCCCAGCAAAATCCTAGTCCAAGGGCTGAGGAGGGAGTGAAATCCTGTACTAAAATGAAGATGGGGCTGTCAAGGGAAAAGAGCAAGTGGAGAAAGAATTTTTGTTTGTATACTTTGTTATGGAGGTCTCTAAATTGTCATTGGTAAGGGCTTCCAGATCATTTTCGTTATTGAACACAAGTAGTTGACATGCTTAGCCCAAAGAGAGGGAAACTGATGTATGCATGTGCTGTAGGAATAATCCTGAGTCATTTAGGTCCACTCGTTCTCCTGGGAGCCACATGTTATGATTTCTGCCTGCGTACACGTGAAACCTGCTATAAATCCAGGGTGGAGTTTTCACTCAGCTAAGGCCTGCAGTTGTCATCCCTTCTCATGAGCAGCGCTACTAAAATATAACCTAGGGAATAAAGTTTGCACAGCCCAGTTCTTGCTCTATCTCTTAGACAGCTCAGCTAGTAATTCCCAGCATGCCCGATGCGTGCTGAATCACGGCTTGTTGGACTCATTTCAGCATTTACTCCCACAAGTATCTGTAAGATGCAAAAAAAAATTCGACTTGCAGTGTCAGAGAGGAGGTGATTCACATTCTGCAGCAAGTGGAAATGAAGAAGAGAGGTGGTGAGTTTTGATTGTATTCACAGAAGAGTTAATTCTAGCAAATTCATCTCGATACAGCCACGATCAAAAGTAGAAACATCCAAGCTCAAGGATGACATTAAATGTTTGGGGTTTTTGTCAGTGAGCTAAAAGCCATCTGTCCAGTTAGGCCCCTGCTGTGAGTTGTTGTTGGCTGCAAAGCTGGTGGGGTAACTGCGGTGATAGGGCAGGGACTTTTTAAAGAGTGGTGTTGAGACAGATTCCAGATGCCTCTCTGATGGAGGTCAATGGTCCAAAAAGGTAACAGTGCCTCAGGAGAGCAAGCTAACAATTTACTGGTAAGGGTGCTTCTCCTCCCTCTGCCCAGCCTCATTCAATTCTCAGTCAAAATACTTGGTCTTTCACTAAGACCTATGTTGGGGGCTGTAGGAGTAGAACAGTCTTGATAAACTCAGTGACAGCAGAGCAAACATTACTTTGATAGTTTTGCTGTGGTTTTTTGGTGTCCTCCCTTTCTATTTCTAAGTATCGATGGAAAGTGCGTGTTAAAAATACCTGGCAAAACTTGTGCAAATTAATGTGTCAGTTGGAAAGATTGGGACAGTTCAATGCTTGGCTCAAATCAGTCAGGAAAACTGGCAGGTTTTAAGTTGATTCATGGCCTGTTTGAATCAATAAGGTCCACATAAGGGCATGAACAGGGCAGATGCCCATGTGTGGTTAGAAGGCCAAGTGAATGATCCCTAGCTGGGAATCGAATTGGTGGTAGGATTGTTGTTATCCCAAGTCTGAAGTGCTGAGTATCTTCAGTTGTCTGCTGATCACCTTATTGACACGACTAAAACACACCTACATAGCATTCATTGTCCGTTCGTGTTTATGGAGAAATACCATCTGAAGGCAGCTGACAGCTTTTGAAATCTAGATTTTCATGCACAGCTTGTCTGGTTAATCTGTAATAGACCTAAATAACTGTCTGGTGCTTTCTAAGCTTCTGACAGCTCAATCTGCTAATTCTGCTGGGTTCTGAGACCGTGTGTGTTCTCAGCCTTTTAATTCACGTTAAACCAACCTCTCGCCCTTTACTTGACCGGGGAATATTACCACGATACGCTTGTGCATTGACAGTTTGGTGCGTTTCATAACCATTTATTATAGGTGCTATGGAAAACCAAGATCTGACATTTACAGTACAGAAATAAGCGAGGAGAGAAGGACGATGCAATCAGAATGGAGGAGTAAGTAAATCAGTGTTAACTCTGGTTAGCCAGTCTTACTGCAGTGCACTAAAACTTAACACGTTGTCTTACGTAAGTGAAGTTTATGTGCCTTCGTTACTGAAGCTCCATTAGACTGTTCTTGGATGCAAACCAAATCAGTAGGATCCTCTGTCTTGCACATTCAGGGCATAAAATAATCACAAGCACATTAAGATTATAAAGCTCAAGGAATTTCTAACCCTGCTTTGGAGGGTGTAAGGGAGGGACAGCCTGTGAGTTCACAAAGGGTAGTGTAGCAGTGACCGGTGGATGGCAGTACAGGCATGAGCAACAGAGAGTGCAAACTAACAAAAATTGCTCATGTGAAGACTTGTCCAGTATCAATTTATGCAGGTTTTAAGCTTTTCTTAAAATGGAAGGAAGTGTTTAGCACTCTTCATCATAAAGGAGTTTACAGGTATAACTCCAGCATTTCCAAGCCTGCAGACACAATGAAACACAGGGTGTGCTTTGAAGATCTAGATTCTGCTGTGTGAACTGGTAATTTTATTCTTTGTAGCTGAAGTAAAACAAATGGCCAGAAGAGTGGCCTCAGGACAACTGGAACTCAGCACTCCATATCCAGACAGCGAATTTACATCTGAAAGTGAAGCAGAGAGCGTAAAGGAAGCCTTTCAACATGTCACTGTGGGAGTTCAAAAAAGTCAAGACCAACAGAGATACAGGTGGCAGGCGGGTGGTGGTGTTGAGCCTTGGGATCCGGGCAGTGAGGATAGATCTGAAACTGAGGACAGTGATCTGGAGTCTGCATTCAGAACTTCCAGAGGTAAGGCTGAAAAAAAACCAAACCTAAAATAATTTATTTTCTTTCTGTCTCTCTTCATCTCCCAGCAGATTTCAGCTTCTGTGATTTTGTTACTGTAATGGTCAATTTTATCTTCCAGAATGTTGTTCCCAAAGCGAATCAATCACTCAGTCATTGATGAACATAAATAATAGACTAAGATGAGTATTACATGTTAATAGGTGGAGGTAATGTCCAGTGAGCTTGGAGACCCTTCATTGTCATTGATTACCATGTACCAGCCTGAGAAACCCACGGCTTTCCAACCCAGCCTGTGCTGTCACACTTCAGTTCTTTCAGTTGGACCACAGAGGTGCTTTTTCTGTAGCAGCGTCGTGGGTAGTGCTTTTGTAATAGTTACGGATGAAGGAACAAGGGAAGCTTCACCTGCCTTGATTAACAGTGTGAGCATTTAAATGTCATTATTTCTCCATGTTCCTGACAGTGTAGTTTTACCGGCTGCTCTCATTGATACTCCATCAGTGGTTCAGATCACTCGCTTCATATTATTTCTTTGCCTAATCATTTTGTTCCATTCTGACATCCTAGGGAGAAGCTGCCAGTCGCCATCACAAGATGAACAAGCAGAGCCTGGAATAAGCAGCCATAAGAACTCAATCCTTCCTCAACAAGTTGAGAATCTCTCTGGAGTACGTAGAGAAATCCAGGAGATCCTAGTTACCTGTAAAACCGTTCAGCCTGGTCTCTCCACTTGTGCAGTGAGCTACCAACACAGCTCGTCTTTTCAGTTGTGATCTGACTAACAACCCCTCCTCCTCCTCCCCTTCTTTTTTGTTGGTTCTATAAATCAAGGTAATATAGTGAGCAAGAGGTAGGTTGAAACTCAAGAGTGATCAAATGAAATACCCTTTCAATTTGATGCAGTATTGTTTAACATTGCTGACTAAAATGTGTATTCTTTAATAATGAGGAAAGCAACTCAAATGGTGGTGTCTTTCACAGGGGCATTCAAAGGAATTACATTGTTCCCTTAATTCATCTTCTGATGTGTCTGAAGAATTCTTGTCTCCTGATTATTCCCTTCCTCCTACTACTCGGGCAAGTTCAGAACTAGAGATAAAAATAACAGGAAAGAAAGGAGTGAAGCCTGTGTCAAGAACTTTGAACGTGAGTTACGCAGCGTGTGGTTTGATTATGCTCTCATTTGGTTTGAAGGACTGTAGAAAGTAGGAAAATGACAGGTTTTATTCTCTTCTTTTGATACAATACCTACAAATAAACACTTACCTAAAGTAAGAAAATTCTAACCCTGTTCCTTTAAAACAAACACCCCTAGTTGGAAAAAAAAAGAACACTTAAAAAACCCCAACAACAGCCAAAACAAAAACAAATAAAACCCTGCAAACTCTCAGACTCCCATAGCATCAGAGGCGTTTTCTTAATTTGTTTACCAGGCAATTACATAATCTGTAGCTGGGAAAAGTTTTAGGCAGTTGATAATCTCAGCCTTTCCTTCACAGCTCTATCAATTATACTACTCAGTACTCTGGAAAACATCTTGATTAATTTCTTGAAGATTCAGAACTATTGTATGGCCTATCCAATCCATGCTGTTTGCTGATAAGCTCTTTAAAAAATTGTCTCAGCATTCTGATTGTTGTGCATATCATCCGGAGAGTTGTCCTGCCCTACCCTGCACAGCTTACCTTTTTTCCTCCCCTTCAGACGTCAGATGCTGAGGGCAAATTAGAAGATGCTTGTGAAGGATTTTTGCAGAAGCAGTTACCTGAAGATGCAGGATCAGGTCCTCAGGGTTCAGGTAAATGTGCTCTTTCTTTGGAGAAAGCACTTTAGAGGTAGGGAGATGGGAGTCCTGTTGCGCTTTCACTTTTATCAGCAGCACTCCTGTCTGAAGGCCCGAGCTTGATTCTTTAGGCTCACTTGGTCTCTTGTTCCTCATGGTTTTGGTGAGTATTTGAGACACTCAGTGTTTTGAAAGACGAGATTTAAGCATTGCAGTCACTGAAATACTGCTGAGTGCGATGATTATATACTTGCTGTGTTTCAGTTAAAAAAAACCCAAAATAACAAAATAAAACTCGTTTGCAGCCTTTTTTGTTTTTACCCTAGGGCTAAGTTTAATCTTTTTATGCAACTTGCTGTGGTGCTGGAAACTGAATTAGAGTTGTATTTACACATTAGTATTCTTATTGCTAGGAGGATCTTGAGCTTAAAAACTGTTAAGAGCTGACATTGTTTGTGTGCAGAATAATGGAAGGATCATCATTGTTGCTCTAGTCTGTTGCCTCTCAGCTCAGATTTGTAAATGTTGTGGAATTCCCCAGTGCTTCGGTGGTTGACTCTGGCAGCTGTGGTATGTTTATGAAAATGCATTTTTAAAACACATTTGTCTTTTGACAACAACAAAGGTCACGAGAATGAAAATATTTAATAAAGTTTCAATTTCCTGTTCAATGAGTTGTGTCGTTTTCTTTTGTACTTGTAAAACCCGGTAACAGGGAACATTTGTTATTTGTATTCAGGAGGAAAAATACTGTCCTGCAGCAGCACAGCGCAGAATTCTGGCAAAAACACAATAGGAGTGAATCAGCTGAACCATGAGCCTGTAGCCAGGTAGATAGACTTATGTTCATCGTTACTTCAAGCATAAATTAGCTTTTCAAGTGTGCTCTCTTTATTAATTCTGCTTATATATCTAATATTCACAGAAGATACCAGTGATGTTTTTGAATGATAATCTACATAGCTCCTTGCCACGGAAATACTAATGGGACTTTGACAAGTCTCATGGGATTTTGTCTTTTACACTGATTGGTACTTTTTTTATATATTCCAATTCCTACAATACTAAACAGAGCAAAGATAATTCAAATTAAGGCTTCAGTCATCTGTTTTAATTTTGTTGTGCTTTGATTTTGGAGCTTAAGTGGCTTGAAGATCATGCTTTTTCCCCTCCTGTGGGAACAACCCGATGCAAGTACGCTCACTGATTCTTGCCTGCAGATAACATCGGCCCATGCTGAGAGACTTGCAGTCTCATCTGTCAAACATGAGGTGTTTATGTCCAGTATTTTTGTCAATTTTATATTCTACTGGTAGGCAGAGATGTTGGCCAGAATCACCACCTCGTGCTGCAGGGGGGTACTTTTGCTTAAAGAGAAATAGTGCTCATCCTGAAGGTCTTTCAGCAGTGGCTTTCAGGCTTCTTCAAAGTCCCTTCCCACCCTGTAGCTCAGCTTTCCCCATGGTTCTCCAGAGTTAGCAGCTACTCACTCCAAGTGTGGGCCTGAGAGCTACTTTTGCCGTCTGCTTGTTGTACTCTCACCCCTCCACTGGAGTTACCAGTGTGAAAGTGTAAATACTTGGCCCTAAGGTAAAAGGTAATGGTTTTGGTTGCTCCTTTCGCTTAGGAATTGAGGACAGAGAGAACTGTAGCTCTGACCATCTGACTAATCCCCTTTGAATGCCTCTTTGACCTTGAATGTGGTCGTTACAGTTTGAGAGAACAGCTTACAGCGCAGACCAAAGGGTGATGTAAGAATGTATATTTGGAGATTTTTATTAAACTGTTGGTTTCCTTTTTAAATTGCCTATGTCATTAGAAATGTTTTCTTCACTGGATCCAAATTCATAATGTGCTCCCTCCCTTTTCTAAGGTCTTAAGCAAAAATATTTTTATGAGCTGCAGACTACCTCAGAGAGAAGGTGGTCCTTTAAACTTTTTGAGAGAGGAAACTGAATTTATTTTCCTAATTCTCTGAGAGGATCAATGAATATGACCTTTCTTCCCTCATCCCAGTGTTGAAGCACCACAAGAAGTGATACTGTGGGAGCCACCGGAAGAACATGAAGAAAAAGATGTGTAAGAGCCACAGACCATTTTATATTAAAACTTCAGCAAGCTGGTTATTATCCTTGTAGAAGTTTTGTGTTGATGCAAAGCAGGAAAGTAAGAGAAAAACTGGGAGAGAGAAAAGTATCTGAAGTATTGAAAGCATGTTTTCTCATTATACGTTGGGAGATTGGTATAAAAATGCTCTCAGATACAGTTGTCCTTGGTTTGAAATATTTCCATGTTCATTGGTAATTAATTTAGTGTTAATCTGGGTGTGCTTCTTTACATCAAAGTATTAAGATTCCTTGTTTCTTCTGTCCATATTACAGAGAAAAAGTAAAATTACTTTAAAGAGCAAATTGTTAGGGTGAAGCTAAGGAAATTTTATTGTAACAATAGTCTTGTGATTGAGCTGCTCAGGAAAAATTTGCAGGATGGGCTTGTGACTTTACTAGTAAAGTTTCTTTTTACAGGTACTGGAGATTACATAGAAATTCCTAGTTTGGTTACAGACATCCAGTCATTTCATGGTCTTCTGAGGACAATATAATCCAGGGTGTATCTGCAGAAGGTGGTGTTTTGCTTAACATAATCACGGTCCTGCAGCCACTCAAGAATTTTTGTAACTTGAGTGGACATCACTCTGCAGATCTGGAGCAGTTTCAGTTTATCTAAGTAATTCTTGTAAGGGCCTTTTTTTAAGACCCACATTTAGTTTTAATTAACATATTCTTAATTTTTATTAAACTTTGAGGTCTTTCCTTGGATTTGGAAAGAGTTTTCTACCTAGCGGTTCACATTTGAAGTTCTTGCCCTTTCTGGAGACAGTTTCCTGAGCTTACTTTTATAGGAGAAATATTCAAATTAAGGAATCCTGTAAAGGAAGGGAAAGCAAATAATTAAACTTTTCTGTCTCTGCGAGATTGTAGGTGGTGACCTTTAGCCTTTCAAGAATTCTGTGGGAAATTTTCAAAGGGAATGTCTCTTCCTTCTTGAAAACTAGATAAGACAAAACAAAGTTTCGAGAACCTGAAAACAGCAGAATTTAGTAATCAGTAAGTGTAAGTAGCAGCTATTCTAACCATAAGAACATCTTTCATCATCTTCCTTAAGATCAGAGACAGATATTCAGGATTTGTCAAGTATCACCTGTGAGCAGGAGAACTACTACAGGGACATGGATTGTAAAACACCCCGAGGGAGTCACGCACCAACTGACGTCAGCACCCCGCTCGGCACAGGTAACTGCAGCGGGGAGAGAATCATAGAACCATAGGAAGGACCACTGAATTATTTCTGTTTTTAAAATAGATAGTGTAATATGTGCTTGGTTTCGTTTGAGTGTTGATAAAGTGATCTCAGTGTTTGTTGAACTGAAGAGTTATGAGTTAGCATTTTTTTTTTGTCCTTTCATTAATTTGGTGTAATGCAGTAGTTGAAACGTCACCCATTGGCAAAGTTTTGAGGTGGGACTCCTACATAATCACTTTGGATTTCTGTTTAGAGATCATTTATGGACAATAATTTCTTAGATTTTCCTGTGCAAGTGCCTGTTCAAGTACAAGAAACCTTCTTTGCTTCTGTTGAAATGTCATCAACTTACAAAAAATAAAAATAATTTTCCATCTTTGCTATAACGCTTTTATTCTCTTTTTTGAATTCTAGAAGAAAAAATTCCAATAGCCTTTGAGAAATACAAACACTACCATGAACTAGCTTCAGATTATTCCTTTTGTGGTTCTGAGGAGCTCTCCTCCACTGTGTCCAAGACATTCACTACAGCCCATGGAGAGGGAAGGAGCGTTGAAGTTCCCTTGGTTGCTTCAGGAGTTTGCTCATCTGAACTGAATGAACCTGTAAGTCTAGAAAGCCAATCTTATGCCAGCCATTCCTTCAAACCGTTTTAAAATACCTTTCCCTAAAAGAAACACAAGATGAGCATCACAGAAATACTCCCAGGTCTTCGTATTTCAGAAGCCTGGATTTGTTGACATAATGACAAAAGTTCTGATCGATTTTGAAGCTACTGATTAAACAAAGCGCTGGCTTCCCCTTGCACTTAATCATATGTAAATGTTGACCACCTTCAAAGTGGCCTTGCCTGCCCTCCATCCCTGCCCTGACTGTAAAGTACCGCTTCCCAGCACTGGATCTGGTAATCTTGGAACGCTGAAGTGTTAAGTGTCTGCAGAATGGGTGGGTAGAAAAGGAATGTTTTTGTTGGGAGTGAGGAGGTCGATCAATGGTGTGGTCTTCTGGTGAGGCAACAGCAGGCTGCTCATCTGAACCACCCTGAATTCACAAGTGATCTGTGAACTATAGGCTTCTGACTGTGAGGAAGTGGGGAATAAACCTGAATAAAAACAAACGTGTGTTCAAGCATACAAGTTTTCCTGTGAAACTGAAGAACTGTCAAAACTTTTTTGGGGTGAAGGTAAACGAGTACATCATCAGTGATTCCTTATGGAAGAAAACCAAGGTGAAAGCTTTCATCTAGGAGTTTGGAAGTGAATAAATGTTCAGAAAGACCTTAGGGGATGAAGTTTGTCCTTTTTGTGCACAGATGTGACATAATGTTATCAACTGCCTTGTACGAAAAAATCCTTTGTCTTTGCAGTTGACCACTTCCAAGGTCACTGTCATGATTTCCAGTAATTTTTTTTGGACCTGAAGGTGTTCCAGAGCCATGGCATTATCTTAACTGTCTTTTCAGACAGTTAGATACCAAAAGTTCCCTTTATGCCTTTCTTACTGCTATTCATTGATGGGGTTGTCATTTAAAGATCAAATTAGAGTTTGTTCAGCCAGAACAGTAGCGTTGCCATCAGGTTAGGTCTGTGTCTTTCTGCTTGTGTAGCAGACAGTGGGAATTCATTAAGCCCATTAACAGTGCAGTGCTGCCTTGACTGGCTCTGCAGAGATATTTGAACGTGTTCCTCTCTTGTCTAAAATCTTCTTCTAGAACAAAGTGCATGAAGCGCCTGTTTCCATTTTGAGAATAGTGGGGACTTACCTGTGATTACAAAGTAGTGATTTTGGGGGGCTCTTTTGATGAATAGGTGTACCTGGATTTAATAATTAAAGATTCAAAGCAGAGGACGGGAACTTAAAAGATGTTGGAACTGTCCTGTCAGAGAATTCCTGTCCAATTGTCTCCACAGAGTTGAAATGGATTAAGATGATATAGCTGACAGTATTTTATGGCCAGCTAAAAGATAAGTGCACAGCAGCCTAAAAAAAATTACTGACACAGGTGGCTTTCTTTTCATATTCTGAATGGACTGAAGAGCTTATTTTAAAATTTAATGGTGAGCTAAGGCTTTAATTAAGGCTTTACCTCATTTTGGATTTAGTAGGTTGAAGGGGAGGATCGAAGACCAGCAGTTCTGCAATTTACCATTTCCTGTTTCATTCTGTATGGTTTTATGCAGGCTGGGTTGCCAGTAGTTGCTTCATCCTTGAGAAGCACCAAGAAGGCATCTGGTAAGTCTCTTAACCAAGCCCCAGCACAAATAGAATGATCAACAAATGAAGACAAATGTTGGAAAAAAAATTCTGCAGTTTTACTTCCTCTTCTCGTGTTTTTTTTTGTTGTGTGTTCGTTTTTCTTTTTCCCTCCTGGCCATCTCTTTTTGTAGGGAGAAATGGCTTTGCACACATCTGTGGTTTGCTGAGGGTAATTAGGTTATGGATTTTGGGTTTGCACCTGCAGACTAAGAACTCTGACCTCTAATCAGCCTCTGTTTGAAGTGTAAATAATATTGGCCTAGAATTTGCAATTCGGGATTGAGAATGGAACGTGCAAGTCTAGCTAAATAATTCTTCCATAATGAAAATATTTAAGGATATTTGATAAAATGTGAATGAGCCAGGCCCGTGCAGGTTGATAAATGAAATATGTTTAGCAAGATGCTGTGGTAATGTAAGCTTGTATCACACTTATTAAGGATTAATCACTGCTAATTAACTAGACTGCCTTTTTTTTTTTTTTTTTTTCTCCTATCTCAGCACCCTCACAGGCATCTGACGACTTCATTGATGAGCTGCCTCCGCCAACCCAAGAGCTGCTGGATGAAATTGGTAAGAGGCACTTCACCCAGAAGGGGCTGAGCCTTGCCAGCTGTGTTCAGTCAGGATTGCTCCCAAATCACTCACTACTAAAATACACAAGAGCTTCCAAATTAGTTGCAGTCAAGTCAATGATTAGGAAGTTAGGCATCCACAGCTTAAATAACTGCCAGTTAGTCGTTGAGGTTTCAGTGTTTCACGTCATGGTTAGTTGCTGTGCTGACAGCAGCTGGACTATTGAGTGCAGATTGAATTTAACACCAAGATGAATTTTGTGGAGACTGAATTTTTCAAAGGTGTCCCGGAGCAATGTGTGTTCTCCGCTAAGACGAACGCGAGCTGGGCAGCTACATCCCTCAGGTATTTTTGCGGAGCTTACTCTCAGTGATTTATGTTCCTCTGTGCGATCACATACATCTTCAGACAGAACATAGTGTAAAAACTCTGCATTGTTTGTACTGGTGTGTGTTACAGAAGAATTTGCTTTAGTTATTCAGCTATAAACTCTTCCTAAACTAACACCAGCCATCGGGATAATTAGATGTTTAGAGGTCCTGTGCTCTTATAGAAATGAGGCCCCCAGACATTCTCATCTCTTTATTTCCTCATTTACCAAAACAAGGGCGTGTGGAGACTGACACCAAGTGAATAAATGATGGTCAGAGGCAAGTTGTAGGATTAATGTATAAACTAATTACAGATTTTATAAAGGTTTTCACTGAGGATTGGATGGATAATAAAATATGGTACTTTAGATTGTAGTGTCAATTTAGAAAGAGTATCTATCTCAATAAGGAAATACTCTGGTTTTAACAGAATATGTGAAGCAGCAAGATTCCATCACTCAAGACTTTAAACTGAAGGGATTGCATGACTGGAGAGCAAATAAATGATTAGTTGGTAATAGTCCTAATGTAGAGATTACAAATAGAAAATTACTTTTGCATGGCTGCAAAAGTACTCTGGGTACTTGTCACTGTATGTGCAGCTGTGCAATGAACTTGAGGGTTTAGCTTCTTTTTTGTATTTGTGGTTCAGCAGGAATTTGAGAGGATCCTCCCTTACTTGGTGAAGTTATGCACGATGTTTTCACCAATAGTCCCCCCTCCACCAGCATTGACTCTTTCTCTGTGTATTCACCCCATGGGGATCTGGTGTGGAAGGACTGCAGGTCTGAACCAGCAGAATTAATCTACTCTTGGTGTGCCACTGTAATACTTGCTGTGCTCAAACACAAGTGAGGAAACCCACAGAAGTACAGATGATGTGGAGCTGGTCTAAAACAGAGCTGAAGTTTCCAGTCTGGGAGAGTGGTTCCGTTGAGAACGTGGCCAGTGCACACTAATTGCTTATATTTCTTAATTCACCATAAATGAAATAATGCCTCTCATCTCCTAGTGTAAGAAAACAGCATCCACAGGGGTAATCAATATTATATTTCCTCTTCTGTTACAAGGATCTGTGAATCTTTGTGCTTCTGAAACTGCAAATAGTAGTAAGTGGGAATATTTTTTAAAAGTGCAGCAAGTAATGTCAGAGGAGCAGAAAACTTAAAATCTTTGTAGGCTCTGCAGTTTTTTTTCCAATGAGTCAAAGTGAAGAGCATTTGTTTGGGTCTTTTTTTTTCAAAAAAAAGGGGGAAGAACATGAGTTAATCTGTAAGAAAGCTAAATAGCATAGTCCCTTGAGAATGATACTGCCACTTGTTTGTGTTATCCTACAGCTTTGTTAGATCTTTTCCTAAAGGATAGAAGCTACTGTGATTTTATTCATAGGAGTATCTTGTTTTTAGGTGGCGAGGAATGCAGCAGCCTGTATTGCTCGCTGTTCAATCCCTGGTTTTATTGTATTTGCATAAAGTACAGCTATTTCAGACTCCATTTTTGTGACAGCCTACTGCTTCCTGCTTATCATAGCTTAGCAGAAGGTAGCTGAATATATTCACATGCTGTAGGGAACAGAACTTCCTCAGATAAGTCTTGGGAGGGGGATATCGCTGGATTTTGCTAAGTAGGGTAACAAAGCTAACATCCACAGGTTTTCTTTTGATTTTTCTCCCGTATCAAGGATTGTAAGGGGAAAGATTAAAGATTAATTTCCACATGCATTTTTCATTTTAGTGTGAAGCAAAGCAGTCAGTCCTGTGAATCTAAAAATGTGTTAGAGTAAAATATTTATCTAAGTCTTTCTACTGGCCACCTTTGACTGTAGATAATGTGAATTTGCTTAACTGGCAGAAAATCAGATGACTGAGGAAAGAGTAATTGAGAAGTGGACAATGGCAAGTTTTCCCAAGTGCAGTAAATGAAAAGAAATTTTAATTTCTTTGTCGTCTTCCTTCGTACCTTTGATATTAAAATCTTTCTGTTTATCTGACTAGTTCCAGCTCAAATAAAGATGGAAGACGGAAAGTCAAAAAAAGAATCTGAAGGAAATGAGGAGAGAAATCGTAGCTTATGGATGAAGGAGTCATTTAATCTAGCAGAGGAAACGGGAAGGTATGGAAAAAAGGACGGTAAGACGTGTTTGGCTTTGAGTTACACAGACTTAGGATAATGGTTCCAGTACATTTTTAACAGGATTCAGTGCCTACTGTAAGCCAGCTTTTTAAAGAACTTTGATAGCTACGACTGTTTTCTTTTAAAATGCGTAGTATTAAACTTAGCAACATCCACTTAAAATCTTTTATTCAACAGGGCTCACTCTACTCTTGATGATATTTTAGAAAGAATGCTCCATGCAGTTCCTGGAGATGAAGAGATCCAAGAGCAACCTCAGGGACCTGCTCTCAGGTTAGTTGTTAATTGATGCTTTGTTCCTAAGTTTATTTTGTTTATATTCTGTGTACAGACCTATGCAGGAATTTTCAGAGGATGGGCTGTCACTCCTTAGAGAGTAGCGTGTCAGGAAACTTGCCTGGAGACATCCATCTGAGCTCTTCATCCTAAATTGAGAGGGAAATGAATGTTTTGTTAATATGATTTCCTGGAGGTAGAAAGCAAATACTTCAGCAGGCTTGGAAGGCAGCACATAATCTGCACAGAAATCAGAGATAATTGAACAGAATGATGGATTTTGGGGGGAATAGAGAAGAATGTACTTTAAAAAAAGTAATCATGAGGGCTTTTTAGGAAATACTTTAAAGAAGAGTTTGGGAAGATGGTTATACTGTCATGGCAATGACAGAAGTTGTCTATACATCATTTTAAGGCAAATATTAATAGCCCAAAAATTCAGAGCCTAGTGACTCTGAAAAACTCCACAGCAACTGCCAGCGAGCAGTCCTAAGTCAGTCCTAACATACATCTTACTAAGGAACACGAGATATTCTTGTGTTGGCATCAGGATTTTATTTTTTACTGAGCACAGAAGGCAAATGTCATGATAACCAGGATGATCCTGCTGGCAGGGCAGAGTGGTTCCTGTAAATGGCTCAATCCAAAGGCCATTCACACTTGTAGTCAGGCTACATTTACCTAACGCTCTTACGTAAGGAATCATGGAGTCTGCATATGGATCTCAAGCTACAGCGAGTCTGTGGTGGGGAGAGGCCATTTGGCTGGGAGTTGAAGGGGCCAGATGCTCATTGTAGGTCAGGGTGAAAATAAAAAGGCATCTAGTATCTGCAGAGGCTTCTGGGTTAGCGCTCTGTATTCATCCTGTCTAAAAGAAAATACCAAAAATTGGGGTGATACCCAATATTCTGTCATTCCAGGGCTGCAAGCCTGCAAGATGCAGAAGCTGCTGGAAGGAAGAAGGCAGTGAAGGAAGGTGGAGGTAGGGCCAGAGGCAGAGTGCCGGAGAGCTGTGCTGGGAGCTCTGAAGGTCCTCTTCTTCTCTAAAGCTACTGGATCCTGTGCTGGGCAGTACTGCATTTATTCCAGTGTTGGCACTGAATTGGTTGGCCTTGCACAGGCTTGTTTTTTTTCTGTTTCTACCTGGTGCTTTTAAAGGAGAGGAAGCTGCTCTAGACATAAAGTCTGCAGAAGCACTTGAAATTTTTCTAGTTTGAGGGGCAGTTGAGCCTGGTGGCATCGTGGACCATTAGCTGGAGGTGCAGTGTCTCTCAGAGTGCAGTTTCCTCTCCTGACTGGAAAGCACTGGCAGAGAGCTGGTAATCCTGTGTCCTGGTTAGTGCTCAGCCTCTCTGGCTTAGACACCGAAATGCCCTGTGAGGACTTTGGTTGCTATCAGTTTGGTTTGGTCCTTAGCTCTGCTGTGTAGGCTGCTGGCATCAGATCCCTCACACATCTGTTTTAGTCTCCTCTTCCCTGGCTTTCCTTTCATAGAAACTAGAAGTAAGGAAGAAGGCAGAAGACAAAGTAAGTGTTTCTTATTTTAGGTTGAGATCTCCATTAGGAGCTCTCAAAGCTGACTGGTGTTCTACAGCTGAAGTAAAAGGTGTTCCCATTTTCAACATTTCTGTTTCTGATTACAGGGAGGGGCTGACATAGCTGCGTTCAAGTTAATCTGCATTTAGTGCTATGCAAAAAAAAAAAAAAGGAAAGAGCTGGGATATTTTGTCTGGAAAGAAAAAGACAGTAGCATCTTATTTTCAGAGAGAATATTTGATTTTTCAGTGTATAGCACAAGGAGGCTGATCATTGTTCTGGACATTTAACACTTCCACAGCAGACAGCTCTACAGCGCGTTTTACTTCCCAGTTAGGCACCCAAAGCCTGAAACGTCCTAAATCACTGGTTACTTTTGGAAATGTCGATGGTAGTTCTTCCAGTGCAGAGATCTGGAGGTAACATCATTGTGCTTGTTATGCACAAGCTTAGATGACCCTATTTTCTGTCAGACTTCTGGAAGGACTGAACTGGTAGGGCTTGGGCTTTAGCTTTGGAAAACAGAATGCTTTCTGATCAAAGTGCAGCTTCATGCTCCTCGCAGGGAGATCCGAGCGCTGGCTCCAGCGCGCTGCCGTGTGCTGCCAAAACCAGAGCTTGCCCTTTGAAGTGCTGGGTGGCTTTGCCTGTTCTCCTTGGTTCTGAGCTGAATTCTCATGGTTTTTCAGACACGCATCCTGAAGATCAGAAATCCCGCATAGAGGAGCAGCTGTCTGCGTCTTCGCCGTTCAGGTGAGACTCTGGGATAGAAAGTTGCGCGTCCTCTGGCTGCACGAGATGCGTTCTTGTTTTCCATGCCAAGGAGGCGAAGAGGACAGGATGAAATCCCATTCCCTTCAGCTTGTAGGTTGATCTAAGAAAAAATTAACCGTGTAACTTTTTTTTGTTTTCCCTCCAGGATCATTGTTTTGGATCAGAGCTCTTCTACATGATTAAAATGGACAGTAGATAAGTTCCAACGTAATAATAATATCACAGAACTGAACTATTTTTTGAACACAACATCCTTATGAAGCTGGCGATGCGGTGGGGTCGTTTTCAACCCGTGATACTTTCATGAGCAAAAGAATTTCCTGTGCCGTTGCACTGTGCAGTTTTCAGCCTTGCAGACAAAATGAGTGTGATTCTGTTACTGCTCAGGCACTGAAGGGTTTCCACGCTGGCGTGTGAAGCGCTGTTAGAGCCCACGTAGTGTATGTTTTTCCTTGCTCATTAAATTTAACAAGGTAATTTTTTGTTTTCTCTTTTCTTGCCGCTTTTGTGATCTAGTGTTGAACTGATTTGACTGATTAAGGGGATTAATTGCTGTGCAAAAAGCTAATGAGAAAAAGGCAGTGTTCTCCAGAGACTGCAAGTACAGCAATACATTCCCTGCCAGCATTAGACAAGAATATGAGAGAGAAAATCTGGTTGGTGGTACAAAGATACCTGTTGTTTAATTAAACCATACTCTTGTTAGGCCTGATCCAAAAGAAAAAAAAAGTCCCTGGATATACTTGAGCTTTGGATCAGGATTTTCATGGGCGCAGCAACTCCACATGTAACTTTGCTGATGATAAATACTGTTCAGGTGCAGGAGGTGTGAAGATTGTCCATGTCCCTTTTGAACAGACACTGGGATTTTAGTGGAGCGTGCCACGTGCTGCCGTTTGCTCCTGTGCGTGTGGGGAAATGCTGCCTGTCTGTAACCGGTGGAAACTTTTATTAGTATTGTTAAACCAAATTAACCAAGGTCGTTGTGCTGCCATGTGGTTCTTTTTTTCTGGTTTTGGAGGTTCTTTTGGGGGTTTCTTTTTTGGGGTTGGTCTTTTTTTACTTGTTATTACCGGTGTTTCCCATCATCAGACTGTTCAATTAGCCAGTGGTACTCCAGGGAAGATCCTGCAGACTGGTAGACTTGGGGAACTTTCTTCAGAAGAGGTTAAGAAAAATAAAAGCTTTTCACCCATTTATTCGTGTTGTAGTAGTGATAGATCTAGAGCCGAAGCGCCAGCAGCACAGAGGCTGCAACTTAATTTCCACTCCTCAGTCTGACAGTGGTTCTGGTACGTGGCAAACGGGGTACACAATTCTGTCCAGGCAAAAGTTCAATATTTTCTAACCCGTATCAACTGCAGGTACCCGATGTTCTCTGTGTTCTATATCCTTGCTGCGGGCAGAAGAACTTTTTGATCTTGATAGAAGCTGCTGGAACAAGATCCTACTTTACTTTACATCAGCCCGGGGCCGTGCAAAGCGCTGTGTTCGCTGCGGGGAACGGAGGGTAATGGCAAACGCACGCAAAAGTTAAATTGCAAATTTATGAGGTCATTCTGTCCTTAGTGGCTTGTGACCCATAACTGACAAGTAGCCCAGGGTCATTCCCACTCACCTGGGGCAATGTTTTGTTATGTTTCATAGGTTTGCTCAATGAAATAAAAAATAATTAACACTTGCAGAGCAGCGGCCCTGTGCTGGAGGAAGGACACGTGTGTTTTAATAACATGCATGCAATTCTGTATCGCTTTGGTTCGCAACATGTGAAGTCTCCTCAGCTTCTTGGATTTCTTTTTCCCTTTTATCTGTCAGACCAAATGGTGGGCAGCCTCTGAACCATTTCCCTATCTTTTTTTTAATCTTAATGTGGAGAATTTTTGTTGCTCTTGGTAGACAGCCTTTCAAGTAGCCCCATAACCTGTCTGCTCTCCTTAACCAGGTCAGAACGCAGCAGTTACAGATTTCCATTTTTCAGCGGCTTCTGCTTTTCCAGATTTAAGTTTAGCATGAATGTAAATCATCCTGATAACATAAAGCATGGACACCAAAGCTGTAATTAACAGGAACAATTAAACAAGGCCCAGGGAAAGGCAGCAGAGAAGATCAGAAGGGTCCATCTAATGCTGCTTTTCAGCTTCTCAGAAAATGAAAGGCCAATTAATTAAATTAATACAGTGATACTGAGCTGTTCTAATTCCTCTCTGAGCCGCTTGCACAGGAGCTATGAGCGGGCAGTCGAGGGACGGGGGGTGAGGATGGAGGGTGGGGACGGGGATGTGACACCGCCCCTGGGTGCCACATTTCTCTGAAGGCCCTGGCAGGACCCTGCACTTGGTTTGAGCAAAGACAACCAAGAAGAAAAGCCAATGTTCATTTTGTGAGCAGCTGTATTTCAGCTCCTGTGTACCCATCATCATACTGATCCTAGTTTGGGGGGATTTTTGTTTTGCTTTTGGTTTGGAGAAGGGAATCTGAGATAGAGAACCCCCCCTCGGTCTCCCAGATCTCACCATTATTGGTGCCAGTCCAAATTGCCTTCCCGGCTGCCTCTTGCCAAGCTGTGGACTCTGTGCCAGCGAGGCAATTGAGTGAGGGGATGAGCAACTTTTAGCAGCATCACTTCCTTCTAACTCCTTCGTGGGCTTGCTGCAACTGCACAAGCTGTGGAAGGGGGTGGGAGGAGGAGAGGAGCGAGGCGTGGGTCGGGATCGTCCCTGAGGACGATGTGGGATGGAAACGGAGCCACGAGGGGAGAGTGAACCTTTACATCTCGTGACTGTGGATCAGTCTCATTTTGAAAGCAGTTTGGGTGTTCAGAGTCAAAACTTGTCTTTAGTTAATTGTCTTCCAGGCTGCTAATAGCATTTTAAAAGATGGAGGAATTTGATGAGACAGAGTCTGAGGGGTTTGCTGTCTGCGGTGTTACCTAAACCCTGTGCTTAGAGGCCGATCCGTAGGCTCCTAAATGACATCAACTGCATCGCAGGCCAGAAGTGTAAGTGCAGTTGGTGCAGAGAAACATTGTGGTTTGAGATCCAAGATCACCTGTGCAGCTGTGGAACCTCATGGCACTTTTTTTGTTTAGTTTTTTTTTTTTTTTTCTTTCAGGCTTTGCCATCTTTTACTTTCTTTTCATGTCCTGACTGGGCAGCTCGGCTGTGCCATGTCCTCAGGGCCCACAGGGCCTCTTACAACCTGGATTTTCACCTTTGCTGGGAAATTAGTGGATTTAAGACCTTTCCTTATTGCCTTAAATATAAATAAAATCCATAACTTTGTGTCTGAGCTTTATATTTTTTTTAATTTTTTTTTTGCCATCTGTTACGGTGGCAGGAGGTGAAGGGTTTTCTGTCAGACCTTCCATCGGCTGGTAAAACAGATGCGCATGAACTTGTCATGTTCATTAATGTTTATTAACACAGCCTGCACTTAAACATACCAGCTGGATTTTTGCCAGGTTCACAGCCTGACTTCAAACTTCACAGCGAGATCGGGCAACGAAATAGGACTGGGTCTGTCTAGGGATGGTGAATGGGTGGCTCTGTCCTACAGACCAACTCTGGGGCCGATCAGCAACTTGGGATGTTTTACACTGAGGAAAAATGACTCTTGTTTCCTTTGTTCTTAAAAGACTCCTGATTCCCCAGGTGAGGGGCGGGAAGGGAGGAGTGTTGCCTTGGGAGAGTGAAATAAAAGTTTGTGGTTTATCTCATGACACGGTAGCTCCTCTCCCGCAAGAAGGCAATGTCATGTCTTTCAGGGGAGCACCATGAGGGCTGCTGGGGACTTCTCTATCTCCAAGAGCCACCCATCTCTAGGGGTGGGCAGCAGCTACAGCACCTGGCCCGTCTCTGTGGCCATGTTGAGCGAGGCTGGCTGGGACAGGCAGGATCTGGCCACAGTTAGACAGGGTGAGCCGGTGTCACCTTATTCCACAGCCCGTCTGCACAGGGGCTGGGGGCAGCCAGAGCAGTTTTTCCAGTCCCCGAGGGCTGGTGACCACAGCACACCGTTTTCATCAGGCAGCCCTGAAACTGGGCAGGGAAAACACAGGTTATGTGTGGTGGCAGAAAGCTGGTGTCCAGCTCAAGACTTGGGGGTGGACACATGTTTTATTTTAGGCGAGGTCTGTATTAATTCCCAGCCCAGCTCTTTGCAGACTCTGGCAGTTTATTGACAATAAACGTTTCATTCTGTTTGCTTTGAGTGTTCATTGAGCAGTTTGTGATCTAAAATTAACTTGCCTGACCCCATAAAATCATGGAAGCAGAAAATGAGCTTTTGTTCGGGCTCTAAGGCTACTCCCTCCCTTTCCATTTTATTCTCCCAAACCTTGCTCCTTTCCCAGCAACTCCTGGATCGCATCTTCATGTACCCTTCCAGTTAGGATCGATGTTTCCTCTACATTTTATGAGACCATTAAAGTTGTTCTCCAGAAGCCCCAGTGATGCTGTGGTTTCATTAGCTAATGTCTTTCTCTCTCACCTGTTTGTTCATGAAGACGTAGATGATGGGATTGTAAACCGTGGCCGTCTTGGAGAAGTAGGAGGGCAGGGATGCGAGAGCTGGCTGGATGACGATGTCTTTGTTGGTGGCCACCACCAGGGCGAACGTGGCGTAGGGCAGCCAGCAGATGAGGAAGGCTATCACCATCGCGATCACCATGCGCGTCACCTCCCGCTCCGCCTGCTGCGTCGTGTCCGACTCCTGCTGCTGCGCTGCAGCCTGGTGGGGGGTTTGGAAGAGCGAGAGAGAGAGAAACACCTGCTAACAACTTCCAACAGCATTTCCATTCCTTAGGTGCCCTGACATCGGTGCCAGGAGATGTCAGTTGCATTAAAAATCTGCGGTTAGGCTCTTTGTCCCATTGGTGATGGAAAACCGTTACCTCACCGTCACTCCCTGTACTTACCCATCGCAGGGTCACCAGCAAGTTGCTGTAAGAGAAGAGGATCAGGCTGAGGGGCATCACAAAGCAAGTGACAAACAAGGCCAAGATGTAGCTGTTGTTGTTGCTGCCGCCCGTGTACCAGTTGGGCCCGCAAGAGGTTCTCAAGCCTGGCACAAGTAAGTTTTGAAACAAGTCCGTGGGCTTGGAGAGGGGCTCAGTACCAGGCTCCAAAACAGCAAACAGTATGCCAGAAGATGATGCTGTGGAGTCTGAAGCACATCTCCCTTACCTTCGGGCACGTAGCTGCTCCAGCCCATGAGCGGTGGGGTCGTCCAGAGCAGTGACCAGCTCCATGTGAAGGCGCAGCCGCTGACAGCGTGCCGGTGCTGGAACCGAAAGTCTCCCAGGGGTCTGCAGACCACAACGTACCGTTCGAAAGCCAGGATGGCCAGAGACCACAGCCCCACGATACCTGGGGGAGAAGGAGGGTTTGTGGCTAAGAAACAGGCTCTCCTACCACTCTGCTGCCCGTAATGGGACGTGGCAGATGCGCTGTTGCAGTAAATGTTGTAACAAGAAGTCAGATGTATTTCTTTAGCTGTGAGGCTATTTGGCCCTTAAAAATGATACTGGCAATAGGGTCTCTGTGGCGCGTCGTGGTTACAACCACAATTTCTCCACTAGAATGTCCTCAGCTAAAGGTTTTGTGAAGTTTCACGTTTCTGGTGCACACAAACCAGCCATGTGCTGGCACAGCAGCCGGCACCCATGAGGCACATCCTGAGCAAGGCCTCTCTTTGTGCCCAAGGGACATTTCTCACCCTTTGAGACCAAGCCAGTGCATACGGTGACCTGGCACAGCCAGCCGGCTGCTTGACTTTTCCCAACACTAAGGAACAGCTGAAGGACACGAGTTTGACCTCATGTGTGAGTGTGTTGACTTCAGGAGAAGCCACAGGCTGATGAAACATTCCGCAAAAGCTTATTTGCTAAACGCACCGGCACCAATCAAAGACCAAGACAAGTCTTAAAATTTGTGTCCTTACCTGTCAGGGAGACCATGAAGCCCTCCAGCTCGCACAGCTGTTTACCGAACACAAAGAAGCCGTTGATGTTGTTGGAGAAGCTGACGGAGCTGCCGCAGAGCGTCACCAGCAGGTCGGCCACGGCCAGGTTCACCAGGATGTAGTTGAGGGGGGACCGCAGCTTCTTGTGCCTGATGGAAACCACGATGACCAAGCCGTTCACGACCGAGGCGGACACCACAACGATGCCCATCACCACGGCCACCGACAGGTATATGCCCCGTGGGGCCT
Organism: Baryphthengus martii; assembly: GCA_013396935.1. Lineage (NCBI taxonomy): Eukaryota > Metazoa > Chordata > Aves > Coraciiformes > Momotidae > Baryphthengus > Baryphthengus martii. The sequence continues at coordinate 1,415 of VWZK01020784.1, read as the reverse complement.
GGTAGGGCCACTGGGGGCCATCGAAAGGGCCTGGGGTCCCGTTATTTGGGGGCTCCTGCGAGCTGTTGGAGGAGTACATGGGTCTTCTTGCGGCACAGCCGCGCCGCTCCAGCTGGTGCAGGTGACCCTCCCCAAAAGCAAAGCCTCTTTATAAGGCAGGAGGGCCCGACGTGCCCCAGAGAGCTTTGCATTAAAATACCTTAATCTTTTTTTTTTAATCTGGGGGGTTTTTTTTTCCCCCCCCCCCCCCCCCCCCCCCCCTTTTAATAATCAGCTCTTTATTCCGGAGAGGATAAAGAATGACTCAAAAACCCTCTGATGACTGAATAGGGCATCACTTAATTGAGCAAAGAGGTTTCTCCTTTTTTTTTTTTTCCCCTTGTGCTTCCCAGCTGTGTTTCCCCCCACCAATGTGACCCCCCCTCAGCACCTGGGACTGGCTGGTATTCCCCATTATTCCTCATTATTCCCTATTACTCCCCATTATTCTCTCTGGGTGAATATCCCGGTGAGCTGTGCTGGGGGCTCAGGAGCCGACATCCCCCTGGGGTGCTGAGGTGGGGGGCCACGACGACAGCACGGAACGGAGCAAAGGATCATCCCCCGGCCACGCTGGGCTCCTGTGGGAGGTCAGAAGTACACCATAAACTTGTATTAAATACGTTAGAATATTAATTAACATGTTTTAATAATAATTCTAGCATAAACTATGTAAAATATGACATATTTATAATATTGTATAGAAGAAGTAATGTGTATATATATATATATATATGTGTGTGTGTATATATATATATAGTAATCCATGGGTGTGTGTGGAAAGAGCATGCTACTATAGGTATGCAAATATAATTTATACTACCTATGTAATAGGTAATATGCAAATATGTGGTCTATACTTACATAATCTATTAAATAAAAATATCTTATACACAGCTATGCATATTAAATGATACAAGAAGTAACACAGATACATATATATAAAAAACATATACAAAGTATACATGATAGATAATAAAAATATACAGGCATATTAAATGATCCAAAAAGTAGCACATAGACATATATATATATAAATATACACAGTATATATATAAAAATATACAAGGTATATATAATAAAAATATCTTATACACATCTATGTGCATATTAAATGATCCAAAAAGGTAACACATAGCCATATCTATAAAAATATACAAAGTATATATGCTAGATACCCTCTATTTTTATTATATATAATTTTATTTTTCTATATAATTTTATTATAAAGAGTTCATGTGTATATATACATACTTTCATGTGATGTGCCTTTAACTAGAGCTGCCTATATGTGCAGCTATATATAATATACATCCACATATATTTATACCTATAATAGCAGCTATATACATCATCTATTTTATAGTGTATATATA
>VWZK01020781.1:0-12887 GCA_013396935.1 Baryphthengus martii | reverse complement strand
CTCATCTAGATCATTGATAAAGATATTAGAAAAGACCAGCCCCGAAACTGAGCCCTGAGGGTCACTGCTTGTGACTGGCCACCAACTGGATTTAACTTCATGTAGTACAGCTCTCGGGGCCCAGCCAGTCTGCCAGTTTTTAACCCAGCAAAGAGTACACGTCTATGCCATGACCCACCAACTTCTCCAGCAAAATGCTGTGGGAGATGGTGTCAAAGGCTTTACTGAAGTCCAAGTAGACAATGTCCATAGCCTTTCCCTTGTCCCTTAGGCAGGTCACCTGGTCATAGAACAAAATCAGGTTGGTCAAGCAGGACGTGCCTTTCCCGAACCCATGCTGCCTGGGCCTGATCCCTTAGCTGTCCTGCACTTGTCGTGTGAGCTCACTCAGGATGAACATCTCTGTAATTTTTCCAGGTACTGAGGTGAGGCTGACAGGCCTGTAGTTCCCTGGGTCCTCCTTCTGGCCCTTCTTGTAGATGGGCATCACATTGGTGAGCCTCCAGTCATCTGGGACCTACCTTGTTAGCCAAGACTGTTGAGAAATGATGGAGAGAGGCTTGATGAGTTCCTCTGCCAGCAGCCCCAGTACTCTAGGGGGGATCCTATTCAGCCCCAGGGAGTTGGGAGTATCCAGGTGGGGTAGCAGATCATTAATAAATTTTATTTATTCCATTTTTATTGTTATTATTTTCATTAAAGCTGTTCTAGCTTTCTTATCTGATTGATAAGTCTCTCTCCCTTATTCTCTTTCTCTTCCCTTTTGGAGAGGGAGAGGCGTTAACAGAGAGCATCTGTTATAAGTGTAGTGGACTGCCCTGACCATAAACCTTGACAGCTTATACCGTGCTCAGCAGGAAGGCCTTTGGTATTTAAATAACAAATATAATTTAGACATTTACTAGTACAGTGTCACCCAGAGAAACTCCAAATTGGGTAAGCCTATCGTGTACCTTGCCTGTGCTATGTGCATTAGTCTAGCAACTATAGGCTCTCAGTGGCTTGTCATAATATCAAAATTGAAGAAGCTGGAAAACTAAAATGTAGCTGATATAAGCTACATGGAAATTGATTTATAGGGTCACGTGTGATAGATCCACCTGTGAAAAAAGTCCTATAAGCAGTTGTGCTCAGAGAGTGTTTCTGCTTTCGGTAGAGAAAAGGTCAGAGGGAGGTCAGGGTGAATAAGTGTGTTGTGTTGCACATGCTGCCTAACGGTGCTACACTCAGGAGAGCTTGGGGGAGCACAGGTCTTTCTGGATTCACAGACCAGTATCTCAATTTTAAATCATTCAAAGTTTTTTCTCTTTTTTTTTTGTTTTCTTTTTGCTTTTGTGTTTGCTAATAATCTACAAAATAGGGCAGAGAATGCTTAGAATAGCATTTCACAGGTTGAGTAGTGAATTGAGAAAGAACCTTATTCAAAAGAAAAGTCGAGGAGCGAATAGTATACAGATATTCTTCACTGTGGGCTGGGACTCCTACATTATTTCAGATTGGGCAGTGTCATGTATTCTGGATTTTTAGTAAAGGATTACAATTCTCTGTGAAGAATGCGGTCGCACAATATAAGTTTGATTTTCTTTTACTCATTGTTATGGGACAGGATGGATGGATGCCTGATCTATATATCTGAGTCTCATACAGCAATGTAACAGATAAAATGAGAAATAAGTAATCCCAGTAAGCCTGATGAGGTTGTTTGGTACACAGTACTATATTTCATATCATATCAGCACTTCATGGAAACTTAATGAGCCTTGGCAAGAAAAAGCTGAAGTGAGACAATTTTTGAAAGTATGCTAAAACAGATTTTACTTCCCATGCTTCATTCTGGAGCATCAATATTCCTTGAAAAGTCCTCCTTGTCTCCATGAGGACAGCAGGATTTCCAGTGTATTACCCTGGCTGTCTCAGTCAAATGAGTCCTTCTTGAAATAGATTATGCTGGGTGATGAGGCCAATGTGATTATGGAAAAAGTAGAAACTTCTCTGAAATTATGATTTTCAAGTAAAAAGACAGATCCCTTCAGTAGCTTTGCTGCAGTGGTGTCTTCACATGAACAGGTGTGGTCCAGAGTTCTCAGGTTTCATTGGCTTCTGCTCTGTGGATCAATGCATAAATGGGACCCAAGTCCCAGCTGTACTTATTTTGGAGCAGACATTGCAAAAAGAGGTCCACTCTGAAGAGCTGTGTGGTGAGAGTTAGGTAAAGGGCTTATGTCAACTAGTGCTTCCCTCTGTGCTCTGGACTACTGCAGTGTGCTTTATATTGGAGGCTTTGATCTCCCTGAAAACCACTGTTGAGGTTGGCTTGTGTACATGAATTTGACTCAATGATGCAGTGTGGTAGAGCAGGGAAGCATGCTAGTCCTCGGGAATGTTTCTAGGAGTGGATAGTCAGGCTTGGGATCAAGCTGAGGACTTCAGAACAAAGAGCCTGAGTCTCATTGCTTTCCCTGTAGTTAGACTCCAGTTAGTCCCAGTAAATTCTGTTCCATAATGCATCAAGCAACACACAGATCTACTGGAAGAGAGCGGTGCAAACCTGAGAGACCTGTTTGGAGTCTGCATAGCCTGGTATATGGCAGGGGAGCTCACACTTTGCATATTAGCTTTATCCTGCACCTGATCTATAGCAGTAGAAAAGCATGCAACTTCCTCCTTGCCACATGTACCCATGGAACATAGGCCTTGGTTGGTAGGTCTACGTCTTTGCCAATTCAATAGTCCTGGTTTCTCACCAGCCTTTGTTTATACTATAATGTGAGCAGAAAGTACAAAGCTCTGTGCTTGCAGTCTGTTTTGTGCAGCTCACCTGGCTACAGCCTGTGTGCTGGAGCCTTCTCATCTGCAGAAGAACTGGACAAGATTCTGGTGGGTCACTGTGGTGGTTCACCAACTCAGTCCAATGGGAGCTTGATTCATGAATAAGAAAGAAAAGAGAACATTGTCTGGGGTAGAAGCTTTAGGAAACGGATGCAGCCCTTTGTCATGCCATAAAATCATTGATTGGTATTTTATTTATGTATGTCCACTACCTTGCGTGATAACTCTTGGTGGAATACATTCAACTGAACATTCGTTTTAATTTCAGAACTTAAGCTACCTGTGTGAAAAGGTATTTTACTTGTTAGAAAACCGTTGTCATATCTAGTCCTACAAAGGAATCAGACCACATGGATTGAAGTAATTTTGTTGAGCCATGTTGAAGACTGCTTGTCAATTCTCACCTGAGATGAACCAGCATGTGTTTATTTATGCCACTGGGTTATTTATGTATCTGGGTTCATTGCTAGTAAAAGGGTGTAATGCAGACAGATCTGTTTAAAGGATTCCCTTTCTGGAATGTTATGAAGTTAAAGTGTTAAATGTTCTTGTCATAATTATTCATCTTGTCAATAGATAAGATTTCATTGGATTTTATCATTAGGTTACCACACAGGTTTCTTAGTCAGAAGGGCATGTAGCCAGTATCCTGTATCTACCAATTACAATACTCTCCACTATAGGAGGGAAAAAAATATAGTCTTAGTTATGATATATAACACAGAAATAGTATCCTAAATGCCTTGATGCATTTTTATACTACCATGTAGGAAAATGAAGTCTTCAGCAAATCTTTTTTGTATTAGGAGTTATTCCTGTGAAGAATTATTCCCCAAATCTCTGTGCTAAGTGCTAATATTGTTTCTAGTAGAATCCACTGTATATATTTGAGTGCTAACATTTACAGTACATTTTCTCATTTGTTTTTAAGCTATGCTCAAATTAGCAATTAACTAAAATAGTTGCTTTTGTAAGTGGAGTATAAGAATAGTTAATAATTTATATTTTTTTCTGATTCCAGAGTGCAACAGTGTGAAAATGAATGACTAATTTGGTTTTGATATGGGAAGGAATTTTAATCTTTCATGAGAACATCTTGGCTCTGGGTATGCTTATCTCTGAGAAAGAGAGCTGGAATTCTTCAGTGGGCAGTGTATGAAAATTATCTAAGTGTTGAAAGTAAAAATAATTGAGCAAGGAACTAGTAACAGTTTCCTTTTCTGTGTCTGAGATTTTTATCAACCACTTTGCAAGAAAATTGTTAGTCCATATGGAACTGGGTATTATCTCAGAACCATAACTGTTCATTTATTAGTTGTGCATTTATCTGCTTCTATTACAGGATTCAAAATTCAATTGTTATAAATAAGCTAAGAGAAAAAATTGGCAAAATTCCTAAAAAAAGGCGTTTCATGATGAGTGTAAGCATCACTGCTACTTCAGTTAGTATTTTAGAGGAGCCGTTTGTCTTGTTGTACTCTGGGGCCATTTCCTTTTGTCCTGCAGTTAGGTTCATGTGTCCATTTAAAAATCAGCACTGTGACTGTAAGTACAGGTCCGGTGACTGTAGGGACAAATCAATGCTCTGTCCTCAGCACTAGCACTCCCTCGTGCAATGCCTTAAGAGTATTTTTATGTCACCTCCTGTTTCATGGGCGTAGTGACTAGGAGTAATTTCAGCTCCCTGCCAGGTGTGTAACCCAGAACCACTCTCCCACATGTTTATTTTCAAGAAATAAGTAAAGCCTATTGATGCTGGATCTACTGCCTAACTCACCCAGTGAAACACAGTATACAGAGGCTAATTAAAGTACTGGCCGTCATAGACTTTTAGTACTACTGTTGATGATGCAGTGATCAGTAAATAAATGCAGGGATCAGGAAAAAAATCTCCTTAGCAAAATCCAAGAAAGATGACATCACCTCCCCTCACATACATGCACACACACTCACACTACCCACATCGCTTTCACACTCTGCAGTTTTCATAATCAGATTCTCCCCTGTACAAGCACTCTTTTGTCCAGACAAGGAGGTGAAATGACTAAATGTGCTGCCAAGCTCATGAATAGTATCAGCTAAATGGTCATTATTGTCTTGCATAAGCAGAAATAGTGACTTGGGACCTGTTTCTTAGGCCCTTTCTTTCTTGTGCACTCTGGCTGCTGCCTCCCTGTTCTGCTCTTTCATGTCACCAATTACTAAATACTCAAGACACTCCCTTTACCTTACAATCCTTGCCTTTCTTTGTGCTTGCATAGCACCTGAGATTACACAACTTCAGTCCACACAAACCTTCTGAATGGTATTGCGGTATAAATAAACAATGAGTGCTACTTTAGATAGCCACTGTACTGATTCTAGCAGCTGAGGCAGATTTCCGTTCTTTTTATATTTTGTGCTCCTGGTATATTGACAAATGCCAGACTTTGCAGAACATCAGATGCAGTGGTTCATGAAAAATCATTTCTTCATCCTTTTCATTATAATGTCTTCTTTTGTCCGGGTGTGTCATGGCTGGGGATGGAGATGAGGGTGTTGGGAACAAGGAAATTAAAGACAAAGTAAAGAAAGGGGAAAATAGGTTTAACATCCTTGTGTGACTCCAACCTACCTTGGAAGAAACTTATCCAGGAGTCTTGGGCTATTACTTTGCATAGTTTTGGCCTTCTCGTTTTATTTGAGGTAGCACAATCTTGTCAGCTTTCTATGACTGACTTCTTTGTTTTCTCTTTGGGAAACAATACAGCTGGAAATTGAAATCATTTTAGAAAGAAAACAACCAAATGTTAATGTTTACAGTGACATAGATTTTTATTCTTTCCTTGCTTTTTTTTTTTGAGGCAAGTCTGTTCTTCATTTCATCTTGTAGTTTAACATCACTTCTTCCATAATTGCTTGGGTTTATATTTACTGCTTCTCTTAACTGATTTCATAGCATTTCCCTTCTCTTAACAGAAATGTAAAAAAAACATTCTGTACCTATTACCATTTTTTTTGTAACAAAGCACTTTAAATTACATTAGATTGTGGTGAAAATGGAGATGGAAAGGGCCCTTTATAATTTTAGTTCATGCTCTTTATACCAAAATTGTTCCATATAGCCTATTTTCAATTGTCTTGCACAACAACATTGTAAGCGTTCCTCCCACTCCTCTATTTGGTGTAGCATTTCATATTCATGTAGACATCACTACTAAAAATTTTTATATATCATACTGATTTAGCTCCACTTCAGATCAGTTACATCCCTTTGTGCCTACAATAGGCAACTCTATGCCCCTTTCAGGAGTGAGCAGTCCAGTGGCAAATAACATGCATGAGGATCTACCAATTCAAGGAATACAGGATCCTAATCAGCCTTGAATTCAGATACTGGAAGGTTGTGAAAGTGACATCTTCAACTGTGCTGGAATTATTAGGTGCTTGTGATCTTTCACCAGAGGTACAGAAGAAGTGTGCTAGCCAACTCTTTTATGGGACTAACATGCTTTTATTTTCTTGTAACAATTTATCTTTTTAATCTCTATCTCCTCTGTGACTTCCTGATTTACTCCAGAGATGGAGGGAAGAGGTGGGGAGAGGAAGGATACCAAAAAGTCCAATTATTTCAGCAAATAGGCTATCTTGCCTCCTTCATTCCTCCCTATGTATGCTTCACTTATACTGTGATGCTTCAAGTTGCTCTAAAGAATTNCCCCCCCCCCCCCCAAATAATTTGAGGAGTGATTGGAGCAAAATGTTCTAGACTGTCCAGTTGGTTTTTTGCTGTTTGCTTTCTTTTTGCACACGCCATAAAAATGGCATCAGAGTGTTTATATTATACAAGCTTTTTGTGTTTTTTTACTAACATATACATGCAAGTACATATATGAACATTGCTGCTGCCCCGTTGATTTTACACTGCAGAGTGGATGCTATTGTTGGCTACAGTTTCAAATGTCATCTGGGTTTGGAATCTTCCAGCTTATGATTTCATCTTTGCAAATGCTTGATTTCAGAAGTCTGTTTCTATGCACTGTAAACTGAAATGTTCAATCTGAAATAGTTTCAGACATTAAATAGTAATCAAAACATTTTATAGTTGAATTATGCCTGCTTTCACTGTTTTAAAAGTTCTGCTAGTGAAATCATATCATTGTATTTTCGATTAGATGCCTAACACTCACTTATTCATGCACTTCCTTCACCCAGACCAACCACCATGTTCAGCAAGAAGGACTCTAAAAGGCACAACATTATTTCTGGAACAAATCAAAGAAAATAGCAGTATTGTCATTTCCATGAAAGGCTTAATGTTGTGGTATTCAGTAGTTCAAATCAGTTGCCACTTTTAATTTGGTGGCTACCTTTAAAGATTGTGCAATTTCTTTAAACATTACAGAATGGGGCTTGGTGATCTATTGAATGGCTCACTGGGCAAAATAGGTGATGGGAAAGAGCTCTGCACACTTAGAGATTCATTCAAGTCCTGCTATAAGGACTGGAAAGACACCCTTTGACTTCACTGGGAACTGGATGAGGCTCTGAACATCAATAAAAGCAAAGAAGTCTCACAGTGAATCGGCCTATCTGGCACACATTAAAAAAAACGATTGTAAATTTTGAAAATGAGTCTTCTTGCAACGTAGGCCAATTGGTCAGCTGCAAATTTGGCACAGCTGTGAAGCATGTGTCCTGGGCAGTCCACAGGAACATGATGTTCTTTTCGCTTCTGAGAGCTTTGGAGACTGAAAAAAAGGACTCAACCCAATGCTGCAGACTAAATTCTGAAATAATACAGCTAAATACAGAAACCAACAAATACTTTAGCAAGGTAACACTTCTTTTGGAAGAAAAGAAATTAACAGATTCCCCAACAGTTGAAACATTTTTAAGGCAAGTGTACTGCTTCTTTGTGTATCCTGAAAAAAAAAAAGAAAATTCAGAGAATTCTCTGGCAGAAGCTAATGGAATTTGACCTTTGTATCAATGCACTGTAGAAATCAGGCAAAATTCCTGAAAAAAAAATAAAAATAAACATGTAATTTTCATCATTTAACCATCTGCAAGGGGAGTGAAACTCATCCTAAGAGAGATGCTACAGAGCCCTAGGCATCCAAACTGCTGTGCAGAAATGTTGCTGCTCTGCCTTCAAGTTGAAGTACAATTTTTCAGTGCAGACTCATAACTGATCCTTTTAAAGCCTTATGCAGTGGGTATGAACTCCAGAAAGAACATGTAGACTTTTAACTGCATACGAAGACACAAGAGCAAAAATAGCAGTTGAATACTGCGGTTGATGTAATGTGCAAATGGAGCACAACACAGGCACACTTAGGCTTGAAAGCAGCACTGCGAAACTGGTTTTGATTGCCCTGATTTCCCACAAAGGAAGCTTCTCATGCTTAGAAAGCAGGAGTAATGTCATTAATGGCAATGGAGATTGACCACAATAAAAGAAATGTGAGGTTCAGTATCTGTTCATGCTGTTAAACCATCATTTCAAGAGACCTCAAGTCTAGCATTCTTACAGCTCAGCATTCTGCAGTTACACAGCTAAAGATACTTTGGAATTCCTTGTTTCATGTCTTTGAGGGTAGACTGCACTGGTAAAACAGCATATCACAGTGTATATGATTAGTAACTAAATATGCTTGTGACCTAGATATCTGCTTCTCTCTTGTAATTGCACCATTCCAAGGAAAGTGAATTTCTGAAGAGTGTAGTTGCAGTTGTTAAGGGACTTGAGAATTTGATTTTCAAACAAAGATATTAAAAATTCACTGTTTAAAAAACAAGTCTATGCAAATTTAAATTGACGTCTTAATTTGGGGGCTTTAGAACCCCAAAGTTTAGTCTGCCTTTTGTTCCTTTTACTTCCAGCTGTTGTATGTCATCTAAGGTTCTCATCCTCCTCATCTGCTTCCCTCCTGGCTCTGAGTGCCTTTGTGATTGTGTTCCACAGAGACCCAGCCTGGCGAGTGAAGAAAAATACATAAAAAGACTTTTTAAGGGTCATTTTAAAACTCCCATTTTCACTAATTCAAGCTCTGTTTTTTTCAGTGATAGCTTGAATTGACTCATGGATGCTAATGGTCCATTTCCACTACTGTTTCTATGGAAATGGATGTCAGCCTGGAGAGGGGAGAATGATTTTAAATGTATACTTCATTAAAGCTGTCACCTACCTGATGTCCTTTTTCACTAAAACCTTAGAAGTGTACCAAAACCAAAGCACTGCTGACTGATTTCAACTGCTGGTTGAGGACTGGTCACCAAAATGCATTTTTCAAACATATGCAAAAGAAAATACCATGTCCAGTGGATTCTAGATCCTGATTTGTCATTGTCTTACATTTTGTGCAGTAATTTACTGTATCAGAAAATGTGTATAAAATGCTATGAAAACAGGATGAGAGAATAAAGCATTACCAAAGTGGGATAAAATTACTTTGTTCCTACATTCAGTGTTCTTGTAGAGAACAAGGCAAGATGTGAAGGTGGAAGGAAAATAATACCAAGTTTTAAATATCTCCTCCTAAAGGGAGCACAGATATTGTTGGGCACCTTGGCTCTCCAGAGAGGTTTTGCATGTAAAGTCTAATGCAACATTTCTTTGTAAAAGATGTTGACTTGTAGCAACATTTCTTAAGGAAGAGTAATTTTTTTTTTCTTTCCTATTCATGGGTAGAATTCTGTTTCATTCAAAAGATAGCAGTATTTATGTAACTGAGAGCAAAATTTGTCCTATGTATATAGATAAAGTGTAAAAGGCTTTTTTTGTCCCTCCTCCCTGCAGAAAATTGAAAGAATATCCAACTGATTATACTTCACTGAAAAAATCTGTGCATATGCGTGCACACATGATCTTGGTCTCATATGAAATACTGAGAAAGGGAAACATATAATGAGTATTTACACAGATTAATATGACAAATAGAAGTCACTCTTCCACTTTTCTAATTAACTTCTCTGGCACAGTGTGTGGAGGCATAGAACACCTGTCCCTACATGTATGTTATTTCAGTAGATTTTGGAAAATTGCCACAGTCTTGTTTTCATGACTCTTTGGTGGGTTCTCCCATTGGCCATCACCTGTGTTTAGGCTATTTGAGTCAGATATAATCTAACATACAGCGTGTGCATTTAATATCTGTCACTGGGCATACTGCAGAGTCTCAACAGTGTAGCTCCTGATAGGTTTAGCATACTGAGCATTTTGCATAGTGCGTGACCCATGGATTCCATGTGTGGTTTCATCGTCCGAGGTCCTGCCCTTCATGCCTCTCTCATTGCGTACTTTGTCTATCCACTCCATTGATCAAATGGCAACATGCTTCATTGAAAACAGACAAGTTTGTGCCTGGTTTGAGCAGCTGACTTTATGTTGACCTTAATGCAAAGTAATCTTTTTCCCAATTTTTCATAGTAATTTTCTCTGAAAAAGACATTTGTCCTGGAACAGTTCTCACCTTGAAGAATGATACACCATTATGTGACAAGCTTGGATTTTCAGATTCCCTGCAACAGACCGGAGAGAAAATTCCTTACTTCTTGTTTTTTTAAAATGCTTTTGGAAGTGAGGTAGGAAAAAGAACCTTAATTTCACACACACACTCCCCCTGCAAATGCTATGGTGTTATCTGAGGTAATGTTGCTTTTCATAAGCTACAGTCCCTCAAGAGATCACACTTTTCTCACTGAGTTGCTAGTATGTGTCACAAGAATCCCTGATCATGTAGCACAAAGTAAGCTGAAGTTCCAGAGTGCAAACATACTTAGCATCTATCAGATTTATCAAATTTGGCAATAGTGAGAAAAGGAAGGATTCAGCTGAAAAACAAGAGCATATTTAACATTGTGTTGAAAAATAGTATTAGTTGAAAAAACAGTTTTCTGCTGAAATGAAGCTTGGACAAAAAAAAAATATCCCAACCAGTCATATCTGAAAGGCTAACACTCTGCTGATGGCAAAGTATTTGGTTGCTACTTTTGTACAGATGGCTGCATAACATTCACAGAAGGAAAGATTCGTGGAGCCAGTTTTTCAAATGTCATCTTCTACATATGTAAGTGCAAATGGGTCCCTGCATATCACTCGTACATGCAAATGATAGACCTAGCATTTGCACATTTAACACAGATCAGCTTTGGGCATTATCCTTGAGATGGACAGATGAGGTGTGAATTACATTTGTTCAAAGAAAGTCAAGATACATCCCTTTATAAAGGTGGTCTCTGATTTTACTATTTCCAGCAACTTAGAGTTGCTGAGGTAAACAGTTACTCCTACACAAATTTTTGAAAATAACTTTTTTCATACTCTTGTTATGCTCTTATTACCCCATTTTCTAACGATCTGTTATCGTTTGGTAAGGCTTTGCATTGCAGAATTGAAGATACTTTTTTAATTTCATATTGGCATAGGCTGTCAATAATTAGCCAGTTACCTCTCCATAAAAATTGGCAGGAGGAAAATATGCTGGGTCCGTATTAGGAGACTGGATTATTTAAAAACATTTTGTGATATCCTTGACTTTAATCTGTCATTATGTCATTAATGATATATCTTTTGCTGTGAACTTACTGTGTTTGTGCTTCTGATTAAATATAGTTATTGTGTGATGTAAAGGGTTTTGGTGGGGTTTTTTCAGTCTGCTTATAGGTGACAATATATTTCTTACCAGAATATCTAAGGCTAAGACATTTTGGGCCAGGCTCTCAGCAAGTCTAAACTGGTTCCCTTGACTACTACACTGATTATGCAGTCATAGACTGAAAATGAACAGCTTCATTGAGACTCATAGTAATTTGGAATAGTGTTAAGCTGCTAATAGGCGGCTATATATAGATGTGCAACTACCAATGTGTTAGCTGGACATGCATCAGATATCACACTGGAACTTTTATCACTGCTTCACTGAGTAATAGAGAAGTAGTGAGGTTTCACTCTTACTGGGAGTAGCAGCAGCTCTTCAAATAGTATCACTTTAGATGTGTAACATGCGGTAATTTCCCTGTTGTCTGACTGGTTTTACTTAGTATTTATACTTCAATGGAAAATGTCACAAATGTTTTCTTTGTCTAAAGCACAACTCTTTCCATGCCTTTCTTCTGAATTTGATGAGAGAAGGGAGACAGAACAAATAATTTTTAGTTTTTATAGATATTTATTGTTATTCTCACTTCAACATTCTTGGTATTTTTTAAGGCACTCAGTTAATTTTGCCTTATTAGTTCATTTGACAGATATTTGACATCAATAAAGTTAACACAGGTGAAATGAAGTTCATGGAAAGTATTGTATTTCCAAAAACCAGACAGCTTAGCAAGTTCTCTGCCAGTCTGGTCACATGACAAGGGCACACTTATCACAATACGCTTGGTTTCTAATTAGAGGTAAACCTTATAGTAAGAGGTGAGCTATCCAACTATTACAGTATTACATTTTTGCTACTGAGCCATGAACTCGTTTGTTGGGCTTCAGATGTATAAGTAAATAAAAACACATATAATTGCCCATGAAGAAGACTTTAGTGCAAATTTTGGTGGAAGCACAACTCAGATGAGTATTAGCTTTCTGATTAAAGGCAATATATTTATTTTACTGGTTTTAGATCTTTGCATATGCATGGCTGACTTAAAAAAGACCATATCAGGGAGACGACTTTCAGAAGGCCTGGTGTATTATTATTTTTATTTTTTATGATATTGATGAAATTGTAGAGCTTAAACAATGTAAGGTGTGGAAGACGCTGAAGGAAATCTACTTCTCCTGAGCCCAGGGAGAAGGACCAGAAGACCGATAATAATACACAGTGGGTAAAGTTTTCCTAGAGGTAGTAACACATCAACCAACAAAGCACGCTGCTGTCAAGCTGGATGTAGCAATAACTAACACAGCTGTTTGTCTTCTGAATGAAATGGGTAAAATTAATAACATGAACATTTCCTTCCTGTCTTTCTCCCCACAAATAGATTTAGAAAAAAGGGCTTTGGAGCTTTCTTCTTTCCTTTTGAACTTAAATCTTCAAGGTCTATTCTTCCTGTCTTTTTCTTTTTCTTTTTTTTTTTTT
>VWZK01020760.1:66322-83791 GCA_013396935.1 Baryphthengus martii | reverse complement strand
ATTCTGTGATTCTGTGATTCTGTAAATGTAATGCCGCACACTCTGTTCAGACTCTAAAACAATCTACTGGCCTCTACTAACCTAGCAGAAGAGGAGAAGTATTGCACTACTGAAACGGCTGTTGTGCAACGCTATTTTCACAGTCAGCATTTCCTCAATACAGAAAGATCTGGAAGACAGCAACAAGGAAGGCTCTGCCTTTTCCTAGCTTTTAAAAGGTTTTTCAGTCTCTGATTGGAAATCATACGCAAAACTGCATTGTGAATACGCCGCAAACACCTGATTTCTCCACGCTTTTAGCTCACATTTAACCAGCACTTGCAATAGCTGCCTTATTCTCAAATCTTTTCTGAACTAACTGTGCCTTAACTCACTGCTCCAAGCTAGATTTAGTATGGATTGTACTACAGTACAATCTTTAGTACTTTCCTGATCGTATGACTGAATTGTAACTTTTTATATATTCAGTCTATACTCATACATTACTAGTTGATGTCAAGATCATGTAAGACCAGCCTGTGGTCTTTTAATCAGACCTTTTGAAAGCACAACAGCAATTCTTTTAAACTTTGTTCTCCAGTTCTGGGCCATGTTCCAAGTGAAAATTAAATGTATCTCTTTAATACAGTAACTCAGCACTTCAGACATACCATCTACAGGAATTGCTCAGAGACAGCTTTCCCAGGTCCCAAAAATGAAAAAAGGAATCATCATTAGGAGATCTTAGTCTCCAGTTCTCCTTTCCCTGAAGGATATTTAACTGTATTCTGTGACCACGTGGTCTGTTAACCACTTTTACACTGAATTCTGAGAGTGTAAGTAACATAATTTGGTAAGTTTAATCAATAAGATGCACTTTTTGGGGGGAGGGGCAGCAATTCTTTTTGATCCAGCCAAAATAAACAACTGCATAACATTGTCCTGCAGTACAGTTTGTACTTCTCTTAGAAAAAAAAGGATGCTCATCTTTTCCCCAGTGTTAACCAACCAAGTTACAGCTAAAATTAATATAATTGTTGTTGCATATATAAAGCTCAACTGAAGTAAGACTTTAATACTACATATTATCTCCTGTTCTTGCAACATAAAGCTAGATCCATGGTTAAATTGATGCAGAAAAAAAAAAAAAATCGTTCTTACTCAAGGAAATAAACCTAGATGTAAATTGGATGTAGGAAAGCGTTCACTGTTCCACTGCCAGCAGAATGTATTATCACTAATTATAAAAGCACTGTTACAAGTATCAAAATCTTACCTACAAACAAAGTTTTCTTCCATAACAACCATCTGTAAAGCCACAATTTTGCTAAATGATCTGAAGACAGACTGCAAGGTAGATCACAGTTAGATAGAGGAAGGCCAAAACAGGCAGTTAGGGGCATCCACATGAGGAAAAAAACCCCTCTACATCGTGCATTTCTATGAGCATGTTCTATCCACTATAGTATGGGCAAGCAGCATGGGCACAGTAACTGCAACACAAGATCAGCCTTAGAAAAACACAGCAAGTGGACACAACTGCTCCTGGCAGAGTCTGCTTTTGCTGATGTGCGCTATGGGTTCCTGGAGCAAGTACTTCAGGAACAGCGTTCCTTCAGGAGTCTTCCGTTGCTCCCAAGTATTACGCTCTCAAACCATTTTCCACTTTGAACTTGGGGTGATTTTGCAAAGCTTTCAATTTCATCTAACCTGACTTGTATGAAGTGCCAGGGCAGAGAAACATTTTGTAAGAGAATTTATTTTTCTGTGAGAAACTAGTGTGTGTCCATCAGGTTTGAATAAATACAATACAGCAGTCCTTTCAGATACTCTTTTACCAATTACTGTTATTGTCATTTTCACCAGGAGATAACATTGTTCATTAGACAGTCCTTCCTAACCAGGGTTCTCATTCCAAACCATTATTCCACTTCTAACTGGCACGATTTTGGCATCTGAACAACAGGTTTCCCCCGTATTTAAACAAAAAGCCACTAAAACCAGCACAAACACAAAAATAGTGGCTCAGACCGTGGGTTTTCTGCTGCCTCTGACCCTACAGAGGTGTGTCAGTTGTGCTCAGACTGAATGTCACCGAACTGATTCACTCAGATGAGACAAGTGAGAGCAAATTCTTAATATGAAGATTGCACAACAGACTAGCCTAGTATAAGGGACAACCTCCTGTCTTCTCACCCTATGCTGACAGGAATTACCTAGTCTGACAAAAATCTGTTACAGTCTGACAAAAGGAACTTCAAATACCCACAGAATTTTACTGGCAAGTCATTATACACCCATAGAATTTTAAGTCTTGTATGAAGGCATTTAGTGAAGTCCTCCATTAAGTCTGGCAATAAAAGATTTGCTCAAGGTCACACAAGAAAGCTGTCAGAAAGCAAATTCAAAAATGTTTTCAAGATGCCTATATATACATCTCCCTCCTTCTTTTTTTTCCACTTTTCAGTAAGTAAAATCTTATTCTAACCACCACTCCCTACTGCTGCAGACTGCCTTACTTCAAAAGGAAAAGGTCAGATCAGAATAGCACATACAGCACCTTTGATAGTGTTCAACAAATGAAGCATCCTCTATAATTCTTGCTTTTTCTGTACGATATTCAGATATGTTACTTCCCAGAAAATTAAGGAATGCATTTTCTCCTTTAAGTACAGCTAAAAATCATGCATCACTTAACTACATCATAATTTCAACCTATAAAAACATACTGAGCTGTAGACCTGTAAGACAGGGACAAAACTTGGCACAGCCTTTGAAAACAACATCCCTTGAGTGTTTCAGATATCAAACCTTGAAAGGCAATTAAAAAAAGATTACTGACTTTTGCGAGAAAGCATATTCTTGTTAACATAGCACATTAAAAAAAAAAAGGTTATTTTTTATTTAATGTCTAGACAGAGGAGAAATCGTTAAAAAACAAAAAAACAACCTACACACAACTAGCTATTCCTTTACCAAGAATAAATGGAAGACTGAAGACTGACAAATCAGTCTTGCAACAATATTTTCCTTTTTTTCTTTTTTTTTCCTCTAAAAAGACCCTCTAGTTTAATCTCTGAGCTCTGGCTCTCCTGCTGGAATCTAAGCTGCTTGTAGACATCCTGCTGAGTTAATTGATAAGGTAACAAAAAACACCCGTCAATACCCTTACTGCTTCCTTAAACCTCCCAGGGTTTGCACGTAACTCTGCAACACAGGAAAACATAACAGAGTGAGGCTGTCCTCAGCAGGGACAGCTGCAATCTTCACCACGTTCATAAAACCTCCATATACGATTTCATATGATTGCCAAATACAAAAAGAAATGCATATGGACAAATCATGACCTAAGGAAATCTAATACACCACACCTGAACACAAAAATAACTTCTGAAAACATTCAGTCCTTCAGTTCCAGGACACACGTATACTTCAGTCTCAAAACCTTGGGACATAAATGTAGTAAAATAAAAGACCCGCAAGGTTTAACATCTGACAACCAAACTTAGCAGCAAAAAGTGGCACTACTAAAACTTTCAAGTTTCTCATAGTTCTCATAAAAATGAAGATGCAATCACTTTCTTACGAGTAAGTAGATGATGCTAGTAAAAGACAAATCTTTCACTTAGGGAACAACCCACCCCTTTATGATGCTTTATATTCATACAAATCTATGTGTTTTGCCATCACCATTGCATGAACGACGCAGTCTAAAAACTGAGAAGCATGAACTCTTTCTTCCAAGTCACTCACCCACACAAATCAAACATTTGCCCCCCCAGTTACAATTCACTCACATTTAAATAGCAACATTAATTTGGAAAAACCCAAGAGTACTTTCTACATTATATCAAGGGTAATCAAAACATTTCAACAAATTCAGGTTTGATTGCAAGTAGCTATGAAGTAGATCCACATGGATGCAAGCGGGCAAGCGAGATCAAAACCGTTTTTAATCATTTTCAGTCAACAGGAACAGAGAGAGAAAATCCAACCGAAACCTCGTAACCAAATACAACCTGCAAACATTTGGATCTCAGTATTCTGTCCTAACATCTCTTTGAGGAAGCAGTTTCAAATGAGTATATAACAAAACTGTTTGTAACTCAGACTGTAAAGGCACCGGCCTGAACCGAGTTAGCTGGGGGAAATTTGACAGTGACATAAAAATCTTCAGCCAAAACATATTAATGTTTTTATCTGCAACCCAATTCCAGATTTTTTTTCCCTCTTTAGCTGGTCTACTCACCTGATTTAAACCTATTGCCTTCCTTTCTCTTTTGTCTAATTGTAATGAGGATTATTGCCCTACTCAGGATGTTAATTACTGTGCGCTCCAGGATGTGGAAAAATAAATGAAAAACTCCCTGTTTTCATTTGTCATTCACCTCTTCCTGAATAAAACACTCATTCCTCAACACCAGCTTAGAGGATTAATACATATTTTGAATCTCTTGCTTGTTAATTTACAGAAGTCTCAAATAGTCTTACAAAGACTAGATGGTACTAGAAATATACTTCACCTGCATCAAAGCAAACCAGTAGTCTAACATGAACGTACCAGCACACAGCTATGAATCACCCCCACATGCAAAATACAGGTCTCATGCTGTTCCTCACAAATGCACTTAGCTGCAGGTAGAGCACTGAACATGCGTACCGTCTACTTTCAGGAGCACAAATTTTGGTATAGCTTGGATTCTGCAACTTGTCTTAAGACATGAATTGCAAAGGACCAGATCTTTGCCATCTGCAGGAACGAGATAGACTTGAGTCTAAGGAACAGTGTATGCCATGAATATCTTTCCAGGACTACTCCTATAAACAGAATGTTCTTTGGAATTTAAGAAGCTATCAGGGCCGGCTACTTTCTTTAGATTAGTTGGTATCAGTAAGAAAAGCTTAACATTTGATATAAATCTAATTTGCTTAATGCGACTTTTAGTAAATGTTTCATTGACCTCCCCATTTCTGACTTTCTGTGTGTTCTAAATACAATCCACTCCTCTTTTCCTTCCATTACATCTTCAGTTATACTGAATTCAGCTGAATGCCACAGTTTAAGACATAAAGTATCCCTGTCTTAATAGCTTGAATTTAGTCAATCTGATGCCCTTGAAATGCAATTCCGAAAGAAAGAAAACTTCTTAATTGAAGGATGGAATATTCTTCTCCTATCAGATTATTCCAACATGGAATAACCGGCCAACTCTATAACTAATAATACTATATACAAGAAAAATGTGTTTTCAGCTCATTAGTGGAAAAAGTGTTGACTTACTGAGGAGTTATTAGATCACCAGAGAGTTTATACATCCACGTATTAATTCTCAGAAGACAACAGATGTTTCAGTTCTACATTGCACAAGGTAATGTATTCCTATTTTATCTTCAGAGACATCTAGGCTTGTGATTGTTTTTCTCATTCAGCAGTGAGAACATTCATTTTAGCACAACCACATTCATACAAGAAATAGGATGGAACCTTGATGTATTTCATTTTCTTACAGCCTTCACTGTGGTGATTTACTGAGAGGAGAGAGCAACATGTAATAGCTGGTTCTCACAGTGGCAGCAGGAAGACTCATGCTGCTTGGCATCTTTTTTCTTGTGCACATTTTTCTCTCCCTCACCCGGACCTGTATGCTAAGGGTAGTTCAACAGCAACAAAAATCAGATTTGCTTTGACACATTACCAGCAAGGCTAAGCAGCTTGCCCAGATACAGACTGGTAAAGGGAAGAAAAAGAAAAAAGTAAAAAAAGATATTGCCAGCAGTCTGTCTGTGCTTGAGCTCTAAGTTGCATTCATCAAAACCGTGTTCACAGAGACAATCTGGAAATTAATTGTTAAGTGGTGAAAATCAAGGGGAAAAAAATCATAGTAACTAACTTCACATATGAAATACAAACATTACAGAAAATAACTAGTGCTCTTTGTTAACTCATCCTTGTGCTCCATTTTCTTTCCACATACTGTGCTCCTGCCAGTAACAGGAAATAACTTTGACGCTATGAACTGACCTGTCAGATTTTAAAGATATTTAAGTTGTCTTTTGCAATTGATGAAGTTCATTGTTTCAGTGCTTTGTTGCTGCTGATCTCCTTCCTGCTCTCAGGCAGTTTTCAATTAACTCTGTTCAGGTATTAATCTTCATCCTTCTTGACTGTTAAGTGTCAAAAAAGTAGCATTTTGGATTTTACTCTCACCACTGCTACAGAGTAAAAGACATGAAAAAGAAACAAGTTCAAAAACTAGAAACACTAGTCATCTTTCTTGGTGACAATTAATTAGGATTTAACAGAAAATTATCAACCAGCTGCCTAGCAAATGAGATTACTGTTGTTTTCCGATTACATTTTTTGTTTTGCAGCCTGCAAAGTTTTCTCCTGCCAGACTTCTGCATTTCACCATTCCACACAAAAAAAACCCCTACCAGGCCCACCTCAGGCAAAAATCATGAGTCCTAAACACTCTCAGCAGTGCAGACAAGTAATTTTGGTAAGTCTGTTTTGTCCTCCTCATTGAAGAGCCAACATGAACTCTTCAGAAGAGTAGGTCCTACAGAAATGAAGCTGGCAGGGAGCCACAGCATTTCAGGTAGTTGGGTATGGAGAAAGGCACTGAAATAATCAGTCAATTACTGGGGTCCTGGGAGCAAAAGTTTCCATCGAGCATCTTTGATCCGTTGTCAAAAGAGTTATCACTTGCCTCTTTCAGCTGTATTGCATACTAATACTCTGCAATCTTTCATTCAGGCAACCTCAGCAATTGCTTATAGTAACTCAAGCTCAGCTCTGAAAACCTAGACAACTAATAGTAGAGATACCAGGGACTATAACTCCACATTTAGGGATAGAACTGAATAAAATCTATTCCAAGCAAAGCAAAGTATAGGTGCTTTCCTTGGAGTCAGTGTACGCTGTCCCTGAACAAGTCATGTTCTGCACCATATCCACTGCTCTTCAAGCTCATCGATGATCTCTGTGACCAAGTTCAGCACTTTGTTAGCAGAGTTCTCCATATGTGGTGGTCTAGTTACATTCTTTTTTACATAATTTTTGGTTTAATATTCTTGTTTATACACCAATCACTTAGGAACATAAGGATGCAAGGGAGAATTGGGAGGGGGATATACATGAGGTGGGAAAAAAAGGGTGCTTCATGAAAAAATAATCATCCTCTGTATTTTTAATAGGAAACAGAAGGATGTACCTCAAAATTAAGATAGCTAGAACTTCTCTCCCTTAAAAAAAAAGTACTGCATGAAAAACCATTCTCCAAGGCCAAGATAAGCTCAGGAAAAGCCTGGCAAATGGCAGATCCACAGCCTGTTGACAGTCCAGAGCATTATGACAAAGTTTTTGAAGAGTTAGAATATTTAAAGCACCGAATGCTTTTAGCAGTGCATATGGTATGTCAGGATCTTTACCCCAGGTTCTTATCTAAACATATGATAAAAGATGATACAGTTTCCAAAGAGAAGGCAGAAAGCTTCTAACTACAGGGACCTTGTCTTCTGGCAGAGCTCCAGGTTCAAAATTGTCTGGCATAAATACAGTAGGATTAGGTCTATGGAGAAGAGATTAGCACTTTTATTTGCTGAAGTGATTCTTGATGAGTTTATAATTCATTCCCAGCCTTCAGAATCTAACAAATACGCCAGCAAATCAACTGAAAGAGGGCAGACTAGAATGGAAGTCAAGGAAGACCACAATCCCATCGATGGGAGCAACACCATTGTTTTCTAAAAATAAAGCAAGCAAACAAAACCAGAAAAGAAAAACACTGTTTGAATGATAGAGACAAGTGTTATGACAAAAGTATCACACCTGTAAAAACACCATTTTTCCTGTTTCGCTGTTAATTTAACTATTTATATTTCAACTGCACTTGATGTCTTTAATATTTTTTAGTACTTTGTCTTGCTCTTGTTTTTCTTTCAAAATAAGACTTACCAGAACTGAGAAGAACAGGTTTTATTTCTGTACACAGAATAGATTGCCACAATCACAGAAACTTCCATTACCAAATAACTGATCCTTTTATTTTCAGTGTAATTTAATTTTTCAGATTGCCCTGGCTTAGTTTAGCTGTATGTTGATATGAACAGTAAGACATCCTTTCTAAAGCATGCTGGCTGCTAAAAAAAAACCCTACATGTCGGTTCCCATATAGATCATGTAAATCTCCACCAGTAAAATATTTTTTAACAGGCAAAATCAGAGCTATAGAAGATGAACATGCTCTCCAAGACAGGGCGCTTAGGAACATGCATAGCAGTGGACTTGACTGTGCTGGGGTAACGGTTGGACTCAATGATCTTAACGATCTTTTCCAACCTCAACGATTCTCTAATGCTATGATTCCTTCAAATACTCTTCAGCTACTTCTCTCTCCATTCTAAGATACATTAATGATAACTTCCTGAGATGTGGTTTGAAGCACAGGAACCCAAATTAATGCTTCATCTGACTGATGGCTTTTCGAACACAGAAAGGTTTGACCTTCCTTCCCTGGCTCTGAGACAAGTTACACAGCACTCAGCTCACAACTATAAGTTCTATTGCTCCAGTAAGAACAGTCACCAGAATATATTTTGCTCTGCAGGTAGAATGCCACAGTTTAGTCAAAAGGGAAAAATACTAAAAGATCCTGAACGCTGCATAATTTACCCTTTTTTTTAGAACTGGGAAAAAAAGTACTTAAGAAAACAGGAAGGAGAAGAAAATATTCCCAACTTTCCTATGCACAACAGAAGTCTTTAAGACTTGCACAGCAATCAGCCACAGATCTTCCTGTCTTCTGAGGCACAAGGGCATCAGGCACCGCCTTAATTTCCAAGAGGATGCCCTCCAACTGAGCACTAGGCTTGAAAGCTCACAGGAAAGGTGGTGCCTCTTCAGCTATGGAAACTGCCTAGGAAACGTGGGCCACATCCTAGAATGCAGAGCCACATTGACCACTCAGGAACTCTCAGGTGACCTCGGGACTGCCATGGCCATTATCAGAATAAAGCAAACCCCAGCAACTTTCAGAAGAGAGAGTGGAGTGGTTTGCAGTTCTTCATGGTCTTATAAAATACTAGAGCAAGTTGAAATAGCTTAAATATTTCATTTCCAGAGTCCACATCAAAAGATGGCCATTTGATATCAGCATTTGGAGGTAGGAAAAGTATGCCTTTTATAACTTTAAGGTCAAAGAACAGAATTTCTGTCAGTGGCTGTTCAATTCTACCAAAGCGATTACTTCAGCATGGTTAGGATTTTACACCTAATAGGCCAGTGTACCAAAACCCTTGTCTTTAACATACTTGAATCACTAGATATAATATTAAAGCAGCAACACATTGATTTCTACTGTATTTGTTTATCAGCACTGCTGATAAACCACTTGCAATTCTAAAATCATTGCAGAGATTTCAAGATTTTTACCATTTTGCAGTGGATCAGAAAATGAAGCACTTTGAAAAACCTTTGTCAAGAGAAGAGACGTGTTACCCAGAATTACAAATATCAAACTCACTAGACCGTGTAGGTTTAAGCCTCACAAATCAAACAGAACAAGAACTTTAATCTGAATTTGGAGCAAATACTAGTTTTGGAGAGAAGTTGGTCAGCATGTCTGTCTCATACTCTATAAAAGAAAAAAAATTAAAATACACCCAAATATAACTTTTAAATAAAGAAATCCAACCAACTCCAGCAGTTATCTGTACAAGAAACGTCACAGCTAACGACTGCCATTTCAGGGAGTTTCGGCTCTGTAGCACAGAATTATTCCTTGATGCATTTTAACACACAGAGCCATTATTTCACCTATATTCTCAGCTAAATCATATCATCTGCTTCAGAGGGCTATATCTGTCCCACCCACAGTTATTCCTCCATATCAGATGCTCTTTATTTCTCTCTTCCCTGCAAGTGTGAGGAACTCACATTATTTAGCCCAGAAAAGTTACCATTGAAATAAGGGCAGAGTCACTTTGTCAAACCACTCTGTAATCCCAAATTCTCAACATGCGCACCTAAGTCTAGTTGATGTCACTGCATCTTCAGTAGCTCAGAGAATATCTTTTTTCTTTTAAAGTCCTAATCATTAGGACAGAGAGACTGATCTTACAGTCCCCGCTCAAAAAAATCCAGTATCACTTTAAAGTTAGCAATAGGATCGCCTTAGAAAAGGCCGAAGGATTAAGGTTCACAGACTTAATCAAATTAACTCTAGATCATTTTGCTTCTCTTTCCAGCACTGAATGTTTCTGCTTTGAATCTCTGCATCATTCTAAATTTCCACTGTATTTTCTTGACATAAACCAAAGAGGCATAAGTCCAAATACTGGCTTGTATAGGAGTGGTTCTCCAGTAGTCTCTTATCTGATCATTTTTCCATCATCAAAATTCTACTCTGTTACACAAGATCCTGCTTCATTCAGCACACTGCCTAACCCACAATATACCTCCTAACACTGCAGGCAAGGAGGATGGAGCCAGACTCTTTTCCCTAATGCCCAGTGACAGTACAACGGGCAACGGGCACAAGCTGGAACACAGGAAGTTTCACCTAAATATGAGGAAAAACTTCTTTACTCCAGTGTGACAAAGCACTAGAACAGGCTGCCTAGGGAGGTTGTGGAATCTCCTCTGGAGACTTTCAAAACCTGCCTGGATGTGATCCTGTGTAATGGGCTGTAAGCAAATCTGCTTTAACAGGGGGGTTGGACTAGATCATCTCCAGAGGTCCCTTCCAACTCCAATGATTCTGAGAAAAACAAAACAAAACCAAAACCAAACCCAAACCAAACCCGACCATGTTTGCCTCTTGTGCACTTCTACCACACATAGCAGTTTGGTCTATATTTATAAACCACAGTCAATGCGGGTCATTTTAAACATCCTTTCAAAAGTACAGTTTTAATTTCACATCTGTCCTGCAAACTTCACCAGTGAAGAATTACATTGCTATATTACACTTTATGTCTCATGTCTAAAAAGTAGGGATAGAAGACAACAATCATATTTCATTCAGAAGCAATATTCAATAACTTTGACTACATAAAACACTTACTTTACCATGAATGGATTCATACTCATATTGCATACAATTGTTTGTCTCCAAACAGATGGTAGTGACTCAACATTTTGCCAGTGGGGCTATGAATATACCCTTAATCTAATAAGAGAGCATATAAGTCGTTACCAATTAAGCGCACGCACACCACAAACGCAGATACAAACGTCACGAACTCAGAAAACCTTCAGTCCCAAGCCACGTCTAATTCTTGCACAGTAATCAAATCAAATATTAATCTTCACACAAGGAGATCACTTTCCTTTCAAAGCAGGACACAATTCAGAGCATCTTCTATAATAAATAGGTATGGTAGTTTTTCAAATCCCTCACTGCACATTTTCCAGCAATTTTGATTGAGATTAAAATCTCAGTACCAAAACCAGGTAAAATACTACTCAAGAAAACTATAAAACTACTGATGAGGTATATAATGCAAATAGCTAAGACACAGAGAACATCTCTAGTCTCCCTCACATGTTTGATATTTTTGGGGGTGGGGGGTGGTGGGGAGGTTTCTTTAATAATTACAGCCTAATTTATTTTGTTAGTAGTATTGTAAAATATCTTAGACACGTTCAAGCGAGTACAATATTTCATAAAGATTCTGTTCTGTGGTTGAAAGCAGGAAGTTATTTTATACCTAATATACCTTTAGTACCTACAAATGCAAAGGCTTCTGCCAACACAGTTAAATATAGAGCAGAAATAGCATGGGGAGAGCTATGTATGCCAGATAATAAACAAGAATGTTGAGATTGTCCAAATGGCTGGAAAGAGCAAAGTATTGAGATGGCAAAGTTAGTGAAGATCTGAAAAGATGCCTGCTCAAGGTGAAGTATGTTACTGAAGCATATTCAGAGCCTGCTAGAGAACCAGACATATATCACTTGAAATAACAAGGAATTTTGCAGCTAGAGAAAGCTACTTCCAATAAACGTGTGATGATACCCTGAAATAATCATGGAGTTTACACTTCTCTGGCTCAGAAATGCCCTCCAAGCCCTTGCAGATGTGACATTTATTATGTCTGACATAATTATGAGATCAGATAACATAAAGCCACCTTAGTTGCCTGATAAAACATCATCTTTTTGTTGCTGGCAGGCTCATGTCAAAGGGCACAAAGAACTCTACTACAGTTCTGCCAGAATAACAGCTCCCATCACAGTGAAATTCACCAAAGCCAATTGCTCCCTGACCTTCCCATCTCAAGAATCAAATATTCCTGTGTTCAGATACCATCTGTCCCTGAACCCTTTCCTAATTTTTAACTCTCTAATCAATTACCCGATATAAACAACTGTAAGTGATCTGCCCTCAAGGAAATGAAGTATTTGCCAACACTGACACCAAGCGACAGAACTCAGAAAAACACAAACCAAACAATCCCAAGTTGAAGTGCTGGGGTCTGAACCCTGAGCCCACAAGTGAACTTAGCACCTGGATGAATTTCACAACCAGGTCAAAGGGGCTAAGGCTGCCCAGGTGCCTCCTGTTGGAATCAAGGGCAAGACTGGCTTGGCCTCTGTCTTTGCCACCAAGAAGATCTTTTAGCTCAGCTGCTGGCTGCCACCCAGTAGGCGTTGAGTGGTGGGGACACATGTCATACCAGACCCTGATGTGAGGGATGGGCCCCCTCTGTTGTGAGAGGGCCAGCCAGGAGGGGAGGCCAGGCCAAGCACACCCTGAAAGGCTGAGAACTAAAGTAGAAATGGGAAACAGCTGCCAGTTAGGTGGGGATTGGAAGGTGGAGATAAAAGGCCAATAGAGCTCCTTATTGAGGAGCTGCTGCCGTCACTGGGAGTCACTGCTGGAGGGGTTTGTGAGAAGTTTTGTGGAGTTAAGGACAATGAGGGTAATGGATTAGGTAATGTATCTTTCTGGTATTTGTTGGATTGGTTTGTATCTGGCTATGGTGGAATATGGGACATGGTTAATATCTCCTTATGTTATTGTATTTTTGGCTGTTTGCCTTTTCTGTTGTGTCACCTGCAGTGAGTGGGTTTATTGCTTCCTTTGTTCCCCCCGTGGCTGGCCATGCTACATCATTTTTGGGGTCTGTAGAAACAGATTATAAAACCTGCATGAGTTGCTCTGTATGTTTTCTGCTGATGGCTGCCTCCTTTTTGTTGGGCTGTGTAGTTAGCAAAATACATGTAGAAGTGTTGAGCATTTCATCAGTATGTTCTGAAAGAGGCAAAGTCTTATTTTACCAATAACACAAAAAAAAACAAATGAAGACCTATCCTGAGCACTGACAATTTCACAGAAGCCATGCATCAGTGACAGAAAGTATGCCCAACGTTATATACATGTTAACTATTTGATTTCACCCTGATCTTGCAAACACAAGTCAAAGATGACACACACTTCAAAGTTTTATTCAATCTAACACTGTAAATTCATTTGTAGAGAAAAAAATAACGATTTGCATGCACAGTCAATACCTGTTTCCATTAACTTATGCGGATTTAGTTAATTGTTCAAGTAAAAAAAAATCTAAACAGTACTTTTATGCCCTTTAATTAAAAAAAATGAAAACCTGTTATGTGTTAATGCAAAGTTTAATAGTCTAAGTCTTTCTTAATTGCTTTACCAATCTTTCTCCCTGTTGTGGAATCAAAAACCATGCAGTCCAACGTTGTATGCATTAAACAGAAGTGTCACCTCTCCTGCTGGCTTACCTGATGTCATTCCTGACAGCATAAAACCCTACTGATAGAACAGTAACTCTATCAAACACATCCGTTTTACCAGCCGTCGTGTTTCATCATGAAACAGTATTCCATGCCTTCCTACCAAGATTCCATGCTCTTACCTGCTGACGTTTGTAGGCCAAATAATCCAGATTTTCCAGATCTCTTTGAAACTTCTGGTAGGTTTTCTGTAGATCAGATTTACTGGATATATTTCTTAAAGATTCAAATGTTCTTTGAAACTGTGATGGTAACAAAAAAAAACACAACAAAAACAACATATAACACCAACAGCAAATGACATCATTCACACAGTTACTGTATGTTTTTGCTGTATTAGGATTTTACCACATACTGTTATAGAGCTGTGTCATCTCTTGACTATACCACCTTCTAGACATTCCTACAATTTTGTCTTGAAATCAATCCCAAAATTCAAAGTACAGTATACATACTCCGTTTAATTAAATTCAGTCCTCTAATTTCACAGGTTAGACTTGCATAAGACAAAACACTAGCAACTCTCTCTAAAGGTTAGGGTTTTTTTCTGTGCCATGGTACAGGATGGAATATATTTATACACATTTAATTTTTTCAACTAATAAATGCACATGCAACTTTACACAAGCCATGAACTTCCCATTCTATCAAGCATAACCGTAGATCTCATATATACCAGGGTACTCTTTACAGAGTTCATTTACCTCAGAGTAATTAGCAATCCTGGATACTCACCTTGGGCAATGTGCTCTAGTTGTGTATGAAAGCTGTGACAACATTAATTATATTTCATTACAGATCTTACTTTTAAACGTAAAACTTCTTTCATGCATACACTATTATTAAAAACTGTACTGGTGTTTTTCAAATTGATGAACAATACCAACCCTGCTGGTGGGAACTGTAGCAGAAAGGCTAAGATTCGTGTGAAAGGAGAATGGGAGTTACAGCTTTCTTGCTACTGTCAGGAAATCATGAACCTTCTCTGACTTTCTCCATTTCCCTATCTGTAAATTCTTCACTTCATGAGCACATGACAGCTGTAAAGCTGTAAGCAGCTTAGAAATATTTTGTTATCACCAGAAGCAAGTCTATAAAAATTTATTTACATTGATATAATCACAAAGAAGTACATGTCCTTTAAATCCATCCGAAATACTGACTTCGCTTACTACAGTTACAGGCCCTGCAGAGGAAGAACTTACTGCAAACTTGCATGTGGTGCTGACATCCAAGGACTGAGACAAAAGACCCAAAGAAATGGACTGCTTTCCATTCACTTCAGTGGTAACTACAGCAGACATTTCTCTCTACCTTTGCCACTCCTTCCATGGGCATTTGACTGAGTTGAAGCTCAGGTGGTACACACTGCTGAACAGCCACCAGCAGTTCCTCTTTGGGGATGACAAGCAACTGCAGAGGATTTCAGCTGAGGTTTTACAAAAGACAGATGCATCCTGGAATTTTCAGGCAAGTTAGCATTTTTGTTTGCCACCTTGCAGCCTTTATTTCAGATTCACTGTCCTCATAACCAAGAAGCAGGTTAAGGCAGTGTTTATGTTTATTTGTATTCATTTCATTGGGATTCCCTTGACAAGTCTGGGAATCTAAATATGAGCCATGAAAATTAATGGCTTGTGAGCTAACCAGGAGGCCAGGCAACAAAAATATGAGATTACAAACATGCAGTGCAAAGTAACTTGCTGTTTACAATACAGAGATGTGGGAAGAGATGACATTAAATACGGAGTAAAAAGTCTTTTTCCTGGAAATAATCTTACAATCTTCATATAAATAGAAAGAGGTATGGGAGGCAGAAGATAATGCTGCTTCAGCTTGGGAATGATGTTATTTGACAAAGCACAGACCTTTACGATTATTTGCCTGGTTCAAGTTTAGGGCTAAAGCTGCAAAAAGACCATCTGTTATTCAAGAACTAGGAGAAATGGCCCTCTACTAGTTTGTCTAAAGCTGCAGAAGTGAAGGAGTGGTTGTCTTTCAGAATACAGTATTATCATCTTCCACTGTGCAGGGCAGAAAAACAGCACTGAACTATTTTATCTATTTGTGAAATACTTCTCTTCATTTTCATAGGAATTAGCTGAAGTTGAAATAAGGACGAGAAGCAAATTTTATTTCCATTCTGACATAAGAAAGACATTTGTTAAAAATACCTTTTATGACTTTAATAACATGCTGCTTCTTTAAAAGACTAAATTATACTAAATGTATAACTTTAAATCACCAGGAGATATAGTTGAGAAAAAACATTCAAAACCTCTTTTAAATTCCAATTACCGAACATGCATACTTGGGAGAAAATAGGTGCTCTCCCAATATTTCGCTGTAAAATGGAATGTGCAACTCATCTGTTGGAGAGGTTTATGAAGAGCAGGTAACACAGCATTTTCCATTCAGAAAATATCAGATGAGTTTTCTCTCATTTTATGACTGTTCGAAGACATGCATTTTGATGCTAAAGCAGATCCTGTTTGTTTTGTATGCATTTCCTCATTTTTTCCTCCCAAAGCAAGAGCGAGTTATAAAATAAATTTCTCTAGATCAGGATGATCTGTGCATGCTTGAGATACAAATAATTGTTGATCGGACAAGGCACTCTACACTGACTTCATTACTATACTACCAGTAAATATTCTGTCACGGGAAACTGATTTTCCAAGGTTATTTTACCAATCCAGAATTTGCCTTCCAAGATTCTCTCTCATAGAAGGCCATTTCAAAGTGTCACTTCCATACTATTCTCTTAGGAGTACTTTAGAAACAACTGAAGAAAGACCGACAGGCCTATAATTTCTTGGATCCTCCTTTAGGACTGTCTTGTAGACATTAGCCTTCTTCCGGTCCTCTGGGACATGCCCAGATCTCCACCACTTCTCAAAGATTACAGCGAGTGGCTTTGCAACATCAGCCAGCTCTCTTAACAGCATTGGGTGGGTGACCTCTGGGCCCGCTGACCTGCTGGGTCAAGCTCTGGCAGTAGTTCGCGTACCAACTCTTCCTTCACTGACAGCGGGTCTGTGCTTGCGCATGATGTTGCTTTTTTTTTTTTCAGTGATTCCCATGCTAAGACCAAATCTAGACATTACTTAAACTGAGATGCAGTGACTGGGGAGTCCATTCCTTAGCAACAGTTTGTTTGAAGTGAGTCATTAAGAATATGGTTGTTTCAAGGGCAACCCTGGGGGTCATAAAGCCCCGAGTCCTTAGCGAGCTACAACACCGAAGTCAAGAGGCAACTGTACCTAGAACAGAAGTGGAAGAAGGTTCCGGTTACACTGAAAAAGATGTTCACTTTGAAAAGACCAACTCCTAAAAATAATTCTTCAGGAGCTACTTTTCCTCTGTCATTTACTGCACATTATAGACTGCCACAGAATTTGCAGCGTGCCAACGATGAATGCTGTAGCCACGATTACAAACAACTGCGTCTCACGTGACACATACTGACCTCACAACAGTAGCAAAAATCCATTTATGCTGGTTAATAAGAAAATAAATATGAGTGTGAACCAAAGGAGAAGCCAAATCCTCTCCCAAAGACTCCTCTCATCTTCTTAACACTCCTTATTTTCAGAGATTTCTCTTGCCATGGGAGTAACCCATGCCCACCAAAGGGAAGGTGGGGAGAATCTGATAATTCTCAGTTTCACAATCCGGCCTTATAACCTACATCTCTTTTTTACTCTTTTCTTTTTTTTTTT
>VWZK01020760.1:36827-66296 GCA_013396935.1 Baryphthengus martii | reverse complement strand
TTTTTTTTTTTTTTTTTTTTAAAATGTTTTGCTGCATGACACCATACCACCAAAAAAGCCAGAAGGTAATACAGGGAGTAAATCAAATTTTAGTTTAAGCAGAGTTATGCAAGTCGAACCAAATCCCTAAATCTGAAGCACAGGTCAGCCTGAGATGACTTATCTCTCTTCTTTTTTTGCAACCATGTTGTTTTTCTCCTGCTCAAAATATTTTTAAAGCTGATGAATACTTGGCAGGGGAGGGAAGAACAGGCAGCACTATGCCCACAGGGCCCAAGTTCACAAGTTGCTTTTTATCTATAGCTTCTTATCTATATATATTCTCTGCTGCTTTTTTTCTTTTTACCTGGCAAGAGTTTTATAAAGATCACACTGTTCGAGGTGTTCATGAAAAATCTGAAGACTTAAACAGTAAATCTGTAAGTATGGCAAGAAGGGGAAAAAGGCAAAAATGTTGGCTCAGCATGATCTAAAATAGATTAGAGGAAGACAGACTGCCAATGCACTTTCAACGAAACTCTCAGAACTTGTTCTGTTCTTGCTGTTCTCCTCTGATCAATAAACTCAAGCAATGCCATTAGTCTGTTAATTCACTTAAATAATATCAAGCATTACTACCCATAACGAATGAGGCTGAAGCAAAGAGTGCAATACACGAGTCCTCTGTCTAACTACATTTTTCACAACTCAGTTATGTGATTAGAGACTTTGAACTCTAAAATAGGTATGAAAACTCACATACAGCTACTTATCTAAACTCTGCCCTGTTTTAAAAACTTTCTATTGTTTAAAGAAGTAAAACCTTTCTTACAAGTCTGATGTACTTTATTTTCTCATTCAACTCTAAAATTATCTTGCTGTTTGCACTGCACCGTCATATTCCTGTAAGGCTGTAAATTCCACAAGGGGCTAGAAGCGTACTGTGCCAGAATGCCATCAGTCTGGCTTCTAGTGTGCATTATTTGATACACGCTTCACTGGGTGCAGATTCTATAGAATCCATAAAACAACCAAATTCTCTCCACTTTATTATCAAAATTAAAAAAAAAACAACAACAAAAAAAATACCAACAAAAAACCATCTCATGTCCACAAAAGTATGTTTTTGGACATTTGGAGTGAAATTCTGGCCAGGTTTACCAAATTCTTCCAAATAGACTGACCTGTTATTTCTAGTTTAGAAGTTGCATTTGTGACAAAAATATTTCTTATTTTCAGCACTACGCTCTGGGTTTTTATAAAGATTTTATCACATGGAAGTCAAAACCAGTCCAAAGTCTAAGTAAAACGTACAGAAAACAATACTCTTATAGATCGCATAAGCTAAAAGGAGATAGATCAAGTTCATTTTTTTTCCTTGATATACTTAGAATGGCAGATGTGACAGGTAACACCAGACAAGGCTTTATACGACAGGTAGTCACATTGTCATTGCTTCCTTTCTATTTTTATTCACAGATTACAGAGGAAATTAAAGTTTAATGATCCAGACTGTGTTCTGCCATTAGAACTAAGTATGGTTTCAAATGTTTTGAATGTCAGTGTTGGAATTAACAAGCTTTACTGAGGGAGCAAGACTAAAAACTTTTGGTACTGTTTGACAAATGGGTTTGAAAAATATGAGATATATAAATAGATAGTTCCCATGAAATACTTCTACATTGAATAAAATCTCATTAATACTCTACAGAATTATTTGATGATGCTCGATCACTTTCTTTCGTTTTATACACACAAAGAAGAAACAAAACTTCCTTGGTTAGCGTTCTGAATTAATTTATTCTACTATTACTTTTAAAAAAACCCGACTTAATTTTGACTCGGTCCTTTAAATTTCTTCATTTTATTCTATGACAATTATAGAGTTATGAAAATATAGGGCAATGAAATTTCTCATCGCTTAAACGATTAATAACAGCTGGAACAGCCATGTCTTTGTGAAGAAGAGGA
This sequence comes from Baryphthengus martii, assembly GCA_013396935.1. NCBI lineage: Eukaryota > Metazoa > Chordata > Aves > Coraciiformes > Momotidae > Baryphthengus > Baryphthengus martii. The sequence goes on along the minus strand of VWZK01020760.1, from coordinate 64,346 downwards.
TAAAATGGAAGAAGTATTAAAATTTTAGAACAAGCTCTAATAAAAGCTGCTAATGAGTTTTAAAAACAGTTTATTAAATACTAGTTTATTAAAGCCGGTACAGCAAAGTCGAGGTCTCCTGTCTACACTGCAGCCATCAGGTGAATACAATGTCTTTCAATTGGCGCCATTCCACACTGAAGAAAAACCGAATTCCTAAGGGAGTTTTATAGTATAATAATTAAAGTTAAGAACTTTGAAAAGAGCAAAGTTGAGATTCATTACAATATTTAATTGCATTTAAATGTTGCTCAGTCAGTTATAATTAGAAGGCTGTTCAGTAGAATATGTTGAAATTACTCTGAGTTTATTTCATAGTTGGATGTGAACGTAAAAGGACATCGCTACAGGTAATATCACTGCTGGCAAGTTCAACAGCCAGGGTAGATACTAAATAAACATGGAGAACGTACTACCTTCCTATAAGGACTCTGGTGAGTCTTTTTACATCAGCAATTTGGACAGTGTTAACCACACTAGTTTATTCTAAGAGTTAATTGAAGAATTCAGTTCTCACTCCTGTTAAGAGAACTAAAAGTCTGGAAGAAGAAGAAAACTTAATTTCACTCTTTGCAATTCCCAAGTATAAAAAGAGTCTTCAACTCAGAAAGAACCATCAGCAGACACTTCTCTCACTAAAGGGAGTCTGAGCTGAGTCAAATTCTACTCACCACAGTTAGGTGTTCCAGTAAGTACGACACATCAACTATGTCGGCCAGAATGAGAAGCCTTGTGACAGCTGTAAGCAGAGCTCGTGCTGCTTGGACAACAGCCTGTCTCTTCGGCAGGTAGCAGGGATCACTCGTAAATGCCTCTGCTGATACCTTTAAGGCTTGACCTGGAAAATAAAGACATAAGTTCCCTTAGGCTAGATTGCAACACTCAGGAAAAAAAAATAGTTAGAATTAAATCAATCACAAGTATTGCCAATAAATTTGGCATCTGTGTTACCCTAATGCCTTGAAATGAAGGTCAATTATCACAGATCATGCAGAATGTTCCACATTTTGAATGATGTTCCCTTTCTGTTCGTCCGAATCATTTAATTCCGAAATAATTCCCTTTGCAATCACATCATTACTCTTAACTGTACACAATGAGGCCAGGGGCACCATGTTAAGACTTTTCTAGTCACTGCTTTTTCTATTACTATGTACTTTGCTGTCCTTGCTATTAAATAATTCCTAGTCACAGAACAGAATCAATTACTGTTCTTCTCATTGTATGTTAATGGAATGAAAATCTCATATACTCAAACATATGACTGACATAAAATACGTTAAATCTATTCAATGGAGCTAGTAACTGTGCCAGTAGAAAACAATATACTGCTCTCCAACAGAAAGTTTTGCAAATGAAAATTAACAGTAAGAACAATAATGACAAACACCCAAGCTTTTACTTTCAGCAGTCTGTCACCCAGACTTACTCTGAGAAAAAAAAAAAAGAAAAAAAAGTCATTACACTCATTTCTAAAGGCATTTCAAAGTCTATTATCATGTGAGGATCCTTGCTGTGACTGTATGCTCAAAGGCAAGGCAGAAGGGTCTGAATATGACCAATCGCTTAGAAACGACCTGAACTTAAGTTGAGATGTCCAAGCAGACAAGTGTAAAACCATGACCCCAAAATAGAGATACGAGATGCAGCCTAGGCAGATAGGAGCTGAGGAGAGGCAGCAGATAATGACTGCTCCAACAACAACATAACGTTAGAACTGTCTTCAGATGCAGCAGACAGCATGACAGCCCAATGTAATTTCTTCCTTTTTATTGTAATTCTCATCAAATGGATATTCTTCCATAATCACATTTGTCACAAACAATGACACATGAATGACAGTGCCCTTTTAGTGGCACAGAGAAGCAAAAAGATGGGAGAATTCACAGTATTTCAATTATTTTAGACATTGAAACAAGAAGCAGTTGAAAGAACCAAAGTCAGGATATATCAGAACTACATATTTATTGGAAAGCTGATACTTCCAAGAGTCTATTCAGCACACGCTGACTGATGACTCCCAAAGTAAATGGTTCTACTACCATGAGCTGATCAGCTACTGATGGCTACTGCTAGTATCACATGACTGTTACTTATGCAGCACATGTTTTTAAAAATGTATGCTTCGTCACAGGGAAAAGTAAAAACAGTTCAGACATAGGTAATTTTTTTAAGTCAGAGGAATCATGCACATTATTCAGCACCAAAAATATCCAAAAATTTACATGAAAATAAATTCCTTTAAAAACAAGGCAGCTGCAAGCCTGCTGGCAAACTGCTGACAAAAGGCCCACACTTCCGCTGGGCTGCTCGCAGATGGCAGGCAATCCCTACACGCAGAGACTTGCAGTAACACCACTGACTGGAGGCAGTGAGCACCCCTGAGAGACCTCACTCAACACTCTGACAACCATCAGAATTACGCTCTCTTCTTTCCTTTCTTTGAATAGGTTTTCTTTCTCCTACTAAATCCTGCGCATTACATTTCTCTCTCTTCTATTTGTTTTTTACATCTGCCTTTCTCCTCTCGTTTCTTATTCTCAGCCGCCACAGCGTGAAAGTCACATGGAGTGCAGTGTGTTTTATGCCATTCTGGTGTCCTCCCACAAGGGGGTATTGTTTCCAGGAAAGTCCTGTCGCCCACTCCCGTGAACTGCACCCTGAGAGGCTGGAGAAACAGTTTTCAAAGGGAGCCCGTTGACTAAAGGAGGGAGGGACATACCAGAGTCAGTAAAAAGAGAGGATTTCAAACTTGAGAGAAAACAAAATCAACTGTTCATACCAGTAACAGAAAACTTCCAAACTCTGATTGGCACCAGTACTTGCAGCATCAAGCTCCGCAGGCATGAACTCGTAAGCAGAATCAGTACCAGAGAAGGTTGAGACATTGACTACCATCAGAGCACAAAACAACCCACCCTTTCTAAAACCCCCAAGATTAAACAACACGAGTCACTAGTATAATTGCCTGTTCTGCTCCCACAAACACCATAGCCATCTGCTACACTAAATAAAGGATTCTGCTTCAGCCAGCCAGCTGGAAGTGACACTACCAGTGTCAGGGCAAGGCAGATTGATACCTCCTGCATGTTTCTTATTTTCAACATCATGATAACTCAGATTCTCACAACAGCATTCCGTAGATGTTACAGGACATTTTTAACCTGCCACATAGTCTCTTACCCCACTCAGATACCACTGTATTCTGTTGCATTGCAATTATTTCGCTGCTGCATAGCAGGAAGTTCCACTTCCACAGCTCATACAGTTCTCTCTAATGTGTCATCAGAGGCAGCACCCCCTCCTTCATGCCTGACACCCATCTCTTCATTCCCCCTGTCCCACTCAGGGACACCTGATCCAGTGATGGTGATGTAGAAAAGCTTCTGACAAGGGATCTGTTCTTGGTTTGATGAAAAGGGCATACATCACAGATTAATTTAAGCCACTTGAATGTCTACATTCTGGCTCCCAGAATGGAAGTCCCGCAGACGCAGACCATACACATGTACCTCTTCACGTAGGCTGAGAAAGCTAAGCTTATTTTTAAAGATTTTTTGGGAGGGAATGACAAGTAAGAATATTGTAGAATAATAAGAATATAGGATAATATCCTTATAGCATATTCCTCATCTCTTGCCAGTGAACGGTAGTTTCTCCCATGTCATCAGAGTCATGCCTCCCCTCTTTAATGTCAAAAGACATTAAATCTGGACATTCAAAAATATCAAATTCTTTTTTTCTAATTTCCTTTTAAAGGGTAACTGAAAGCTTAAAATGTAACTCCCGCAAGTAACTGGCTTTCAATCCACTCTTAGGTGTGATGAAAGGTTTATCTGAGAACACACTTCAGTGCGATAACAGCTAAACCCACGAAACACTGACACTGCAATAGATAGAAGCAATGCAGACAACAACTGTTGTGTTTCTGACCATATATAGTCAGTAAGCAATGGCAATAAATACCAAACATTTTAGCTATGCCTCTACAAATGTTTGAAAACTATAAACAATCATACCTTGACCTAAACTGAAAAAAAATCATTAGCGTAAGATAACATTTTCTCAAATAAACTGCATTACTGTGTTGTCTTAAAATTTATTACATACCTGATCATGACATTAGTTATAGCCTGGTTAGTGTCAGAAGCATTTCCTGACTGAAGAATGCTTCTTATTCCTTTGTGTAGGGGGCAGTTATTTTATCACTGATTCACAGCACATTATGAGTCAGAAGGTAATTTTTTGAAATGTTGTGTACATTAAATCTGGCACTGAGAATTTTTCAAAGTACTTGGGTTTCTTACACTATTTTGGAATAAAAACGTGAACATGAGTACCCTTTAACAAAGCTTCACCAAAACAAATCAGCAGGGAAACATGGCAGTTCTTCAGTTAGTAGGCTAGCAGATTTCTGGGTGATGTACACAGTCTACCACCCACTGGCCAGCCTGCCTGGTGACTCATTTTGTAGAGTTGCAGAAGATGAATCAAGATGTGGATAGAGATAGGCCTTAAAAATTACTTTCTTGAGAAGAAACTCAAAGAAAAACACAGAGGACCTCTGTATGAAAACGATCAGCTCTGAGACTATAAATCTTCAGTAAAACTTTGCAGATGTCAAAGCAAGAAGAAACTAGATTTATCCAGGGAATGGACCTGTCATCTGTTACAGCAGCACCTTCTTTCAGATCTCACTGACAGAACTCAACTGAATTTGAGACCAATATCTCATCTACTGACAGCGTTAGTCAAGACCAAACTGTACTCAGGAAAGCCATATTCATGTCCCCATTTCTGAAGACATTAGATGAGTTACTAAAAGACAAATCTTCCATTTATCTTATCTCCACTGTCCACTTTTAGCCTACTTATTTGACCCTTTATTCCCCAAAACATTATTATGAACAGCAGGTTGACAAAAATCTATCACTCCTCTAACAGGAGCTCCAAAAGTAACAAAGCGGCATTTTCACATTGGCAATTGACATTCAAAATAAATAAGCATTTAATTCTCTTGTTACAGTCTTCAACTCAAAAATCCCAGTGAGTGACACAAGCTAACATGTGAGAAGAGGTGAGAGAGTATTTATTCTTTCCGGATGTTGTTCAACTGGTAGTTTGGTTCACATGGCAGCCAGGAAGGCCAATGGCATCCTGGGATGCATTAGAAGGAACGTGGCCAGCAGGACAAGGGAGATTCTCTTCACCCTCTACTCTGTGCTGGTGAGGCCCCACCTGGAGTACTGGATCCAGTTCTGGGCACCCCAGTTCCAGAAGGACAGGGAACTACTGGAGAGAGTCCAGCGCAGAGCCACGGAGCTCATGAAGGGAGTGGAGCATCTCTCTTCTGAGGAGGCTGAGGGAGCTGGGGCTCTGCAGCTTGGAGGAGAGGAGCCTGAGGGGTGACCTCAATAAAGTTTATAAATATGGAAAGGGCAGTGTCAGGAGGACGGAGCCAGGCTCTTCTCGGTGGCACCCAATGACAGGACAAGGGGCAATGGGTGCAAACTGGAGCAGAGGAGGTTCCGTGTAAACACAAGGAAACACTTTTTCACCGTGAGGGTGACAGAGCCTGGAACAGGCTGCCCAGGGAGGTTGTGGAGTCTCCTTCTCTGGAGACATTCAAAACCCGCCTGGACGCCTTCCTGTGTGACCTACTCTAGGGTCCTGCTCTGGCAGGGGGGTTGGACTCGATAGTCTGAGGTCCCTTCCAGCCCCTAACATTCTGTGATTCTATGATCTGAATACTAAAGCATTGTTACAAAATTCCACTATACAGTAAATACAAGCTGTAGCCAAATGCAAAAATTCATAATTTAAGAATATATTAATAAAAATGCCTGCCAGTCACTACAGAAAAATTCGCCCCCAGAAAACAAAATACTATATGCCATGTCATGCATGGCAGGTGACTGCATGCGATCAGAGTTTACAGTCCACATCCTTTCAAAGAATTTGAAGTAAATAACACGAGACATTTAAGAGCAGGAGAATGTGGCTTGACTAACAGGCAACAGAATTACATATGACGTGATGTAGCACAAATTAAAAATAATGCACAGCTTCGAAGGACTGAAAATATCCATCAAATTAACAATCTGCTATTTATTTCACAATTGTTCATCAACTTCTTAAAATTAACCTATGCAGTTCTGCAGATCCTTGGAGGAAGACTGGCTGTGAACACGCAATTTGTCATTGCATATGACAGGAGAAAACATGGACTTAACTTCCTTTTAAAATGTATGAGGTGTATATAATCTACTTTATGTATTATTTATTTTTGTAGTTATCTCTGGTGTTGGCTGAGAATCAATAAATTGAAAATGTGAAATATTTTTATATTATCTATGTATAAAAATCAATATAAAACTATATATTTTATTCTTGTCTTGTGTTACCAGCCTGGAATGGATGGGCTAACATTTTAAGAGTACTCTAAAATGAATTATTTTTTTATTTTTTTTTAGAGCCTCAGCTGTTCAGTGTGACAGATAACAATGATATTTTTGGTCTTAATGCTTTTAATCACAAAGGACCTTAAGGTATCTCAGCCACCATACACATACATCAGACTCTAAAAATGTAGCCATCTCTGGGTCCAGAGGAAGACAATAGCAAGTCATCACTACTCTGAAAAACAGCAGAGACTCAGAAACCACCCCAGCTGCACATGGCAGAAGATAAAATAAAATTAAAAAAAACTAAAAAGTATTATGAAGTTGCAAGCTTAGTAAAAGCAGGGTGATAAAGAGACCTGATTTAAATGGCTAACATGCAGTCCTTCAGACACAAGTTGTCCCATGGTATAAAAACAGACACCTCACTACTCGGTGGTGAAAAGGCAAATTACTGAAGCCCACTTTGCCCCTTGATAAAGCCAAGCCTGGTTGCTGGCTAATGCCATAACAAGGCCTGACAACAACTTCACAGTACAGACCATTGCTCTTTGCTTGTTTGCTCCCACCTGTTTGGGCAGCCTTGGGAACCAATTGCTTACAAAATTCACAGAGCACGGATGAAAGGACGTAATTCTCAAATGACCAGGCACTAAAAGCATTACTCTTCTGTTCCCTTTTTCCTCTGAAACCTTCTCCTGAATGTCAAGGCTGATTTCTGCAGGAACACATTTTGGATGCCTGTCATCTGGGTTATTACTACTTGAGCCCAGTAGGCTCATATTCACCTAGTAGGCCCTGATTATCCATAAGGAGAGTTGTTGTGGTTTAAGAGTTAACAAAATGGGGGAGGGGGGCACACGAACACTTGGTATTCCCTCCCCTTCCCTGCCACACTCTATAAAGGGACAGGAAGTTTGGATTTTGCTCCTTCCTTTCTCTCTCCCTCAGACTGTGGTGGAGTGGGACCACAATCTAGCTCAGCTAGGCCTGGCTCCATGTGCTCTGCACAATCCGTTGCCATCCCAGGACTGGTTTTGTATATTTTCGTATATCCCCCTTCCCTTAATATTTCCTTCTCCCTGTTTATCTGTTACCTATTCAATTTTGTTCATAGTCTTAACTTCCAATTTGGTGTGAGGCGCTTCCTTCCTCTTTTCCCTTTGTATCCTCCCGTGGGAGGGAAGGGGGAGGGAGAGAGGGGGCCCACAGCAATTCTGCTCTGTGGAGTTTGCCCTGAACCCTAAACGGAGACGAGTATACATCAACAAAGAGCCTGAAAGAAAGTAGGTAATACAGCAGATCATAAAATCTAGTCCTATTCTAGGAGTTTGGCTGGAAATGGAGAGAGGAAATGGAACGTGGCAAAACTCAGCAAAGATCAGCTGCTCTGTCCTGAAGGGATGACTCTTAGAGTAGGTTAAAGAATCCATCTTCCTCCCACTCAAGTCTCAAAACATACTTTCAAATGAGACTATTACAGCTGCCAAAATTAGGTCCTTACTACTGCACAAAAGTGGGAAGGTTTCTGGCTTTAATTTTTTTAATTAAAAGACCTAACCCCAGATTCAGGTGAACACTCCCTTTCAAGAAGTGCATTAAAGCATGCATTCACTTAAACTGGTACTTAACACCCTCTAAAGTTAAGAAGGGGCATCCTATCTTTTATTGGAAAGAAAAAAAACAAAAACAACAACATAAAAAAATTCCACACCTATAAGAGTTTTTCCACAATGGGGCCAAGCTTGCACACTTTACCTCCTTGTAAATGGTACCAGCGAATATACAATTAGACAACTCACATCAAAATGTACTTCTCATGGATATCCTAGCTTAACTTTGATACCAGTTTAACCATGGTTAAACTAATTCCTTGTGGTGCCTAAATTATTTGTCATATACTTACTCTCTTTCTGGACATCAGCAAGTGCTGCAAGAAGTTCCTCTTTAAACACAGTTGCTTCCTTGGCAATTTTTCCCCCCTTGTCCAATAGATGGCAAGTGGCTTCTTCCACAGAAGCCAGCAAGACACAAGCTCTTTTGGAACGGCCCTTTTTCTTACTAGAAGGATTCTGTGGACAGTTTACTAGTGTTGTAACCTATATTTAAAAGAAACAAAAAAAAAGACAATAGTGGTGTAAGTTCTACAGGAAGTGAGGGTATATTGTTCTCAATTTAAAAAAAAAAAAAAAAAATTATTGTATTTGGAAATAAGTAATGAGATCCCTCCTGCTTTAGAGAGACAGGCAAGCTCAGAATGCAGAGAAAGGGTAAAACTTGAATTAAATTTGACAGATGTCACTTACTATGCTTCATCTTTGGATTCTTCTTTCTGTATGATCAAAGCAAAGTCAATAGAAATCTCACTCTCATATTAACCCTGATGCAAACTCCTGACAATGCTTATTTTGAAACTTCTGCACAATAAAATAACTGGATTACTAATGCTATCTAAGGAGGCTTCAGCCAAGGCAGGAAATACAATCACTGCTCAACCTCCCCAGGCTTCCAGTTTAAATCTCCAAAGTTCTCTCAGAAACAAATACCCAAAATGAGTATAGACACACGTTCTCTTCTTTTAAAAGAGGACCACGCTGGTCAGAACTCAGCACCTCAGAATTCTCAGGGGACCTCTCAAAATTAAAATTGTATGTCATTTTACCCAGAATGTAGGTTTACTGCAGCTTTGCCCAAATTCTGTTTTTTTTTAACAATGCACTTCAACTTCCATAAAGAACTTATTTTTATATAGCATCCCACTCCACATTCCTCAACATGGGAGCACAGCCTCCACACTCCAACGGAATGTTTCTAACAGGCTATTCTCTAAGGCATGGCTTGAGCTGTCACACTGAGGAAAGACTCTTAAAAGAAAAAGAAAAGTGTTATACAGATATTTTAAATATACTTTATTTTGAATACACTGGTGTTTTTTAATCCTCTTTCTATTCTGTTCTCTGTCACAGAAAATGATAGTCTGTTATGAAACAAACAAAGCATTAAGGTTGAGAGGGAAAAAGACAGCCAAAATCACAGTATTTTTTAAACCAAGCACTTCCATTTTTAAGACTCAAGTGCTTTAAAGATCTTTGAGAAGAGCTTTAAAAAAAAAAAATTAAAAAAAAGTTTCTTTGTTTTGTTCTGGAACTATATTTGTTTTGTCACATTTCTTTGACCCTGCAAAATTCAGGCCAAAATCTACATTTCTTCATCTCCTCTAAAAATACCCCCAGTGCTGCAGCTGCCTGAGCACAGTCTGACCTACTGGTACACAAGACAAGGTTTTAAAATGTAGTCTTATCAAGACATCTATTCCTGCTACTCTGAAACTAATTTTACAATCCATCCACACATGATGCTCCAACTTAACAACTTTCCACAAACCACTGAACTGTTAACTGAGGTTCTATACACCATAAATCACACCCAGGCAAAAATAAATAAATAATGGCAGACAAAATGAGTGAGAGGCAGAACAACAGCTGGAAAATAAGTAATGATAAAAATAAAAGGTTACTTCCTCAAGAAAAGAATCTTCCAGAAGGGACAAATGAGTAAGGGAGAAAAAAAGATCAAGTTAAACATAAGAGAATAAATTTCAAAGATGATAATGAAAAAACTAATTTAAAAAAGTGGATGAGTGTCAAATGGGGAAAACACTGCTTTATTTGTTAAGAGTCTGGCTTCTTAGACAAAGAAGGAAAGATGTCATCAGAGAAGCTTGTGTGAAACGAAGTGCATTCCTGGAATAACAAAATCTACCATATACTTAAGTGGCTCAGTGCAGCCAAATGAAGCCCATGAGCTGTACAAGAAAAAAAAAAAAAATGTATTTTTTCCTTTAATATCCGTCCAAGCACAATAATCATTGTTTCAGTCTTAATTTAAAGGATTTTATTTATCTTTTTTTTAAAAAATAGAACATTTGCAAATTGAAAACATTAAAATAAAAAAAAAAACTTGTTAGATATGTCCTTACGTTTGTTAAACAATCTGTACACCCACCAGTTCTTACATGTATATTAATAGCAGCCCTGAGTACAGTATTCAGTCTGGCTTTGCTCTATTTACTAACTGTCATCCTCCCAGTATAACTTTTTGGGTTAATTACCATAATCTATTTAACAAAAAGTTACTGTCTTATAAGAGGCATTACTCAAAAAGCTTGGAAAGATCTTAGTCCATCAACCATTGAATCTACTTCATAGCCATTATACCTGACCACCTTCATAACTTAAAAACAACAGAATATTATTTGTACATTAGCAGGTGAAAGAAAATTGTGCATGAAGTCACACCTTTCTGTACCTACACAAACTGCAGCCATGGAAACACACTCTCAGGCCCCAGGAAAACAATATTAAATACGCAGTGTAGAGCTGTGACAAGTTGTTTGATCTACATCATTTTGGCAAGGCTGAAGGACAGTGATAAGCTGTCATCCTTGTACTGTGTATAATTGACTAATTAAATGCAGGTACCCTAACATCTTTGTTCTAAAGTACAGTGAAGAGAAAATTCCAAATAGCTTGAGTTTCAAAACAGATGTCATCCTTTCTGTTCTTTATACTTCAACATATTGCTAGGGGGCTTTTAACGCTTTCTTAGTTATACACGATTCACATAATTAGGTCAGGTCCATTCCATTGTATTAAAAAAGACATTTCTAATGCAAATCTAGAGATAATGAGACCCTAATACACTAAGCACTGCATATTTAACCAGTGGATACTTGAAACAGAATTGGAATATGCTGTAAAATTGTTCCTTCTAAAAAGCAAGTTTTATCAACAAACCTGCAAGGATTTTGTAAATCCCTCAGTCCAAGTTTTCTTTAGTTGGAAGGAAAAGCCTTAAAATAGGTTTATACAATATGCAACCATTGCATTGTTCTTAAAAGCAACAGAATGCAATTCTTTTCAAAATTCAGATACAGAAGCTCACCCACAGATTTCAAGGCTGCTCTTTTCCACTCCATCCATCACTTACAATAGGAAACTTTTCAAGTGATGGAAATCCACTTGCAGTGTATTCTACACTTAAACATCCACCAGATAATACTGCACAAGAGATTAGCTAGGACATGCAACATCTGCTATGATATACTGCATGGCATCTGCAAAAATGAAAGTGACTAAATGAACGACCAAATCTGGAAGAAGATAAATCCCCCTGGACTGTTTCTGAACCACAGTAAAGTGAAAGCAGAGCTGCAACTATGCATTTCATAATAGTGTCCTTAACCAAAGTTTTCCAGCCTTATTCCCTACTCCTATGGTTATTCAATGTATTTTCTGCAATACTAAAATACCTGAATTATCAATGGTTCCAATAATTTCTCCACTGTAAACGTCTGGATCTGCAGATCTCGAGGATCAATTTTCAGTTTAAAGCTTGGCACTTTTGTTGACATTTCACCTAGGTATAAAACAAATAAAACTTGCAATAAGCAATTACTAGCCACGACCACAAGTCTCATTGCCCTCTGTCAGAGTCCAGAGGCTGCCTATAGGAGTAAAGACTTGGTTCCACAACAGACTTAGGATTTCAAGAGATAAAATGAATTTTTTTTAATTCCTCATTTTTAGATTGTTTAAAAAAAAAAAAAAAAGCAGATACTTGCATAAACTGTAAAATCATAGATTTAAAGTACATATAATCCCTTGTCTTCTCTTCCAGATTTCTAAATTGACCATATATTAAAAAAATACACAAGGATAATTGCATTAGAAGACCTTTGAGTGTAAGTTCTCCAGTAGGCATTAAAAAGGAGCTTTAAAGCAAAAAAGTTATTTTATTGAATTTATCACAAAACAAAACCAATAATGCTATGTACACAGTACCTGTATCTTACTCCATGTGCCAAATTACAGTGGTCACAACAAACATTTTAAGAATGCAAATATATAGACCGAACCATAAAAGTCTTGGCAATTAATAGCAGGAGAAAGTGAAACAGTTATCTTGTACCCTTCAATAACAAATACTTTCTAAGTGTCAAGACAGATTAAGTCAAGAAAGCCTATTACTGAAGTCAATAAAATGGAAGCAAAGCTAAATAAGGTCTCTAAAGTGAATAAATCATTCATTAGGAGCTTGATCCAAAGTCCACCAATGTTAATTTAGGAGTTTTCACTGAGTTCACTGGGCTGTGGTTCAGGCCTTTCACCAGAGTGAAATATGTGTGTTCCAACAAGGAATTACAACTGTGCTTTAGTAGAAATGCAACTGATTATTGTCCCAAAACAAAAGACACTTTAAATCTTCGAGTAACTTCACTTCCTATAAAACATAGCTCAGCACAGCCTTTTTAGGCAATAAAGACTTCAAACGCACAAATAATGGATATCTGTCCTTTTAAAACAGAACTTATTGCAGCTATTGCTGCTGTATAAAAAAGTAATAAGGTACTGCAATTGTACAGGCTAAGGAGATATAGTCACTTTCTGATGAACCTGGCATTGATTTAATAAAACAAAGTAGGTTTAGAGTTTCAGTAGCAAGTTGTGTGGAAAAGGATCCAGACTGTTTATCACAGAGAAAAAGTTATCCATAACTCACTTGCGAGCAAAGAGAATATGAACAATAATTACAGAATTAAGGTTAAAACCAGAATTTTACCATTCTTAGTAAAGATCATACAAGTGCTAAGTTTACTCTTTTATTACAAACTATACTAGTCACAGCCCTAAATTTCTATAGATTCAGCTGCATACAGACATGTGATAGTGTATGTAAAGAGTTGATATTTCAGTTTTAATTCCAAGTCAAAAGATAAAGATAACAAAATATTTTGTTTCCAAACTGTGCTTAACTATGTTCTCAAAAATTCAGACCAAGGAGAACCACAAAGCGACAGAAGACACCAAAAGCCAACAAACTTAAAATATCTACAAGCACGTGCAACACAAGAAATGTCCTACTGAATCAGACTGACAGTCCACCTAGCCCAATACGTTTGTTACGGTCAAGCTAACAACTCTTGATGACACCCCTGCATACGCAACAAAGGAAGAAATAAGGCAGGTTCTTTCTGTCTGCTGTTTAGTGGAGAAATCCCCAAGAGACAAATTCACAACCACCTTTCAGGCTTCATATAACTACAGCTTAGCTCATCAGGAAAGTGCAACATCTCCTGCTTTCTTTATATTGTGCACTTAACGATCTTGGTGAGCTGAGCTCTGCAACAAGAGCTTGGGATTTTCATACTTTTTATTTTGTCTACAGTGATTCTTACTGTTAATACCCACCAGTTCTTTATGTATGGAAACTAAAAACAGAAGGGAAAATAATTTCTCAAGCATATAATTCTTTGGAAATACACTAAATATATAATGATGTAAGTCAAGTCTGTAATCTTTGTAACTGCAAAAGCGAGAAGCTGAGCACAAAATGCAATCTCAAAAGGCCAACATCTATCAACTGCATCATTTTATTGAACAACGAATATTCAGATTCTGTGTCTGCAAAGTAGATTACAGGTCAAGCTTTTTTGTAGCTACAGCTATATAGTTATTTTCAGCAATATCTACTATACTGGTTAAGAGAGCTCTGAGTGACCTGCAAGCCAGGTTCCCACCAAGATCCAGACCTCCACGCAATCTCTTGAACTCAAGACAGCAAATATTAACAGGAGATGCCTTTTAACCCATTAAAGCTTTCCTACAGTACTAAGAACTTGCTCTGAAAGCCACAAATGTCTGTCATTCACATCCCTGCTCCTCTTAGCTTCAATTCCAAACTGTGAATAGCTGCTTACATTTCCTCTCCCATATCAAACCGTAGTGCCTGCACCCTTGGTTGACTCTGCAGCGCGGGCAAGCTGTGTCTCCTGTTTGAGTCTCCCTGTCAGCACGGCACTTCAGCCTATGAACGTACAACAGAGGAGCACTCAAGCTGCCAAAAAGCTGTTTCTGCTGTGTCCACCCCGAATCAAAATGCCTTTTAATTCAACAAGATACTCTCCTCCAGCTTCACTGGGATTGCATCAAACCACATCATATCACACCTTTTACCATGCACAGTTCATTGGTTCTCTAAATCTCTAGCCAACACCTCAATGAATCTGCCTTTTATTCATATTAAATCACATACATACATATTGCTGGTTCACAACCCCTATCTTTGTCATTTTCACAAGCATCCCAGTATACAGGGTCTTTTTTGAAAGTCATAACAGTTGCAAATAGATGGTATTGATTGTGCTGTGGATTTTTTTCTGGTCAAGACATACAGCAGTTGCAAAGGGACAGGTAGGAACTGGACAGAGGTAGCACTTCGTGCTTTTCCTGAAATTTGAAGAAATTACTAGATGATTTTCAGGGCGGGTTTCTGCAGATACACTCGTGCTTTAACTTTACAGTCTTTCCTTAACTTCCTTGATAGAAGAGTATTTGCAATTGCTTTACTCAAAATTCAGGAATAAAACCTTTGCCGCTTGCAGCAAGAGCTGCTCTCCATTCTCACGGCACAACTTCCTATACAACAGGCCATCTACAGTGATCAGATCTTTTCTTAAACTTTGGCACATAAAAATGTATTTGCAATTATAGCCACTTCCTCTTACTAGAAATCACTGTGCTCCAAAATCCTAACACCGAGCAGTCTTAAATCTGGAAAGTGTGACAAATTCAATCCCCTTTTTGCAGATCAGAAAAATGTGAATCCATGTGCTGTGACTACCAACCAGGCTCTCCTGGTAAATAACCTAAAGCTAAAGACCATTCTGGGTTTTTTTACAGTTATTTCCAAAAAAAAAAAAAAAAAAAAAAAAGAGAGAGAGAACCACGGTCCATCGTCTGTTTCTTTAAAATGCATGTCTACTCCGGTATAATATGGCCCCTAATGACAGTAGGGATCTTGACTGCCTAGTTTGGTAAAGGGCTTCTATAACCTCACACTGAGTGATATTAACCTTTACATAGGCAATTTCAGCACTGTAGACCAGAAGTTCTTACAACACTCTGGATGTTAAGCATGTGTCACAAGATACAGATGTGTCTCAGAACAGCCAGAAAAGCAACTGCCTGCACACTCCTACCAAGTGCTGTCACCTTTAAGATAATGACTTTTGTCTTTGCTGTAGATGTGTCCAAACTGAAGCTGCTATCTTCTGGTGCAAGAAAAAAAGGCACCAGAAAACCAGTCCGAGTCCACCTGCAATGCAATGTGAACATACTGCCTGCAGCTTTTAAACAATCTATACATACAGGGTATACAGACATAAACCAATCAGTGTCAAAAAGCAGAGCCAAAGATATTCTGCATAAATTAGAACACATTAAGTTTAGAATCTATTTCCTGATAGATAATTAGAAAGCCAATAGCACATCACTCACCTATCCTAGAATATAAATGGTCCATATTCAGCACTAAAGCAACTGTCTATGAAATTTCCTTGTGTTAGGAACTTCAGTGCAACTGCTATGGCTCACTATTTGGCTTCTGAGGCATCTGCAAGGGACTGCCTGACAAGCTCTCTAGTGTATTTCAGGATGACTGACAGGACACAGTGGCTGCTGGATGGGTGGCAGGGGGATGGGCATCCTTAAAGCTATATACTAGAGCACAAATATGTCCCAAAAAATTAAGGTTAAAAAGCTTCTGAACAATTAGATGACACGAAACATGTCATTACCACTACTGTGGTGCTTATTCTTGTTATTTTCAGCACAACTCCTGTTTTCCCATCCATTCTGATTGCATGCCAACCGCTGTCTCAAGGCAATGACTCAGTCTCAGACTCCTGAGCTGGACAGCAAAAGGATTCATAAGGCTCTCACCCAGCAACTTGGCACCAAATTTGTTTTGTTTGGGTTTTTTTTTGGTTGGTTGGTTGTTTTTTTTTTCCTCTTGTCTGTTACTCTGTACTAACATACAATATATTAGCTTGTCAATTTCATAAAATGCACAGGTCTATCACCTTCTAAAAAACAGAGAAAACAAGAAAAAATATTAGTCTAGATACATTTCTTTAAAGAAGATGCACGTGGACAGGAGGACATCTGAGGACTTCAAGGATGTGAAACATTGCTGAGACTAAGTAATAGACTATGTTTTGTTATTTGCTCTTAATGTCACTATTTATTATATATCTTCATCAATCAATGTCAACACCACTCTGGGAATAAGATTTTTTAGTCCTTTTTCTACAGAGTCAGGAGAACAAATGCAAATCAGTTTTCATACAAGTCACAAAAGCAGTTGTTGCATTTTTCTTTAATCCTCCAGCTGACACATGAATATTCAGAATGCTAAAATATACTAGTTCTGTTTGCAATACAACAGCATGGATGTTTTTGCTTGAAGACCTGCTGTACTTTGCAGGCCAGCCCATGCCCCACAATGGAGCAATACGTCTGACACCTGGGAAGGATCTGGCCCATTTAACATCAGGGAAAACCTGCAATGCCCCCGCAAAATTCTTTATATTTCCATACAAAGCTGTCAGGTTACGCTCTAACCACCTCAGATTTTATCACTTCCTAACGCTAGTAACAGGAAACATGTCTGTTAACGCAAAGGAAAGAAGAGCTAGAGATTGATGAAGCTGGCAGGATTCAGTCTGTTAATAACGTTTATTCACTGAAGGCTACTTTATTTAAACAGGCTTTGCATTTAGGTGTAGATTTACAAGAAAGTAACTGGAAGGTAATTGTTAGTGCTGAGGTGTCTACTTTCTCCCGAAAGTGATTTTTTTAATCCATTAGCCAATGCAAATCACATCTGAAAAAGCAGCTGAAATTACCAAGGTCACAAGACTTCCACCAAGTTCTTCACCATAGTTCTCAGCATAGTGTCATACATCATCCTTTACCAAGGAAAACAACATAGCAAAAGCCCCATTCTTACTGGTTACTAGAGAATCTGCATGGCAAGGAACAAGTTATGACTAACCTCAAAACATGAAAAGCTTTCATTAAGGCTTAGGGGAAAAAAAAAAAAACAACAAACAACCCACAAACATTTGAGATGAGGGGGAAGCATTACACCTCAGTGAACTTGTCTCATGCATACTTTGTGATGTCCCGCAAGATAATAAATTGAAGATTTTTCCGAGAGTTGTAACAGTCAGAACATCTTCTATTTTCCTTGTTTAATAGTGATGCCACTTTTTCTACAGTGCATTCCATCAAAGCTTTTTTTCAAGCAGAGGTTGTCTTCTAATATAACACATAAGGAAACAGAACCATAGAGGAAAAATTCTAAAGAACATAATACCATTTTACAAGCTCATGTCAGAGCTACTCAAATACTATTATTTTTTATTTTTAGTAAGGTCACTCAACACTTTCTTCTCCCTTAAACACACAATCAGAATGACTGCCTTGGTTGAACGCACGTACTTTCAGCCAGTTGTGACACACTGACAAAGTGTAGGAGATGTTCCAGCAGAGGTGTGAATCCTACGGCTTGTCCAGCTATGGAGCTTCTGGCTCTGCACGAGCATGCCAGACTCTGCTTTTCAGCCACCAGCTGTCCAAATATGTGTGTTATGGTCCTGAGCCTACAGCTAGAGCAAGGAAAATCTTCTCCACCAAAGTGTAACCATGGAAACTGGTGAACCTGAAAGTGCTTTCACTATATTAGCAGCAAACTAAATAATTAATTCCACTGATATCACTGAAACTCTATTGGATATACACCGTTACGGGTGACAATAGAATCAGAACAGTCCTGCTTGGTTTAGAAGTGTATTACTCATCTTCTTAACACTTCTTTCAGGTAAATTTTTGAAGGTACTGATGTTTTTGGTCTTGAAACTGCAGTTGTAATATTTAGAATCTTGAAAAAGCATTTACTTCAAAAAAAAGACAAAAAAAAAGGTGGCATGACATCAGATGGCAACTTCTCATTCAAAATGAAAAGGCTTTCATTAATACTCTTTGGACCGATTTCAAATTCGTAAAGAAAAAAGAATCCTTTCACATGAGTCTCTGTGCTATTTTCACTTTGAGGATGGAACGAGGATCCCTCTCTATTTAAGTGGCATACAGTTGTTACATGGATGGCTATCCTGTGCTGGTAACGATAGGTTAACAAGGTCTGGCTCCAAGCCCTCCCTTTTGTTATCACTTTTGAAGTGTTCCTATCTATAATCAGAACCAGAGACTGTTTAAATAAAGTTCAAGTTGACCTTCCACTAAAAATAGGATATTGTTCACCTCATTTAAAAAAAGTAGACAACAAAAAAAATTCCAATGTGCTACTGACAGGTTTTTTAATTTATTTTTTTTTGCTAAATGCAATCTCCTCGTATCCCCTTTTTGTTATTTGCTTAGGGTTATCTACTGTAACATTATGTTACGCTCTTTTGCTTAACTGTCTTTAGTTGCAACAAACCTCTTAACAAATCTCTTCATTTCAAAGAGGTAAAACTCCATGGGTTTCCCTTCTCTTTGTAGAGCTGCTGCCCTTGCCAACTGATCTTGTTTCATCCCTATGCATTACCCTAGAATGCTTCACCATCACACGTCATTTGATGTACCATTTTACTGTTTTCAAATTGATATAAAGCTCTGCATTATTTGTTTTGTCCAGTGACCCAAACAGGATAATTCTTCTTCCCTGTTGTCTACAGACACACACAAAACAACCTCAAAAAATTAAGGTCACCTTATGGGACTGATACCTCTTAAGTACATATTAATTTTGAGATATTCATGAAATAAAAGAGAAAACATTCTCCAAAATTGCATCATTTTGGCTGTTGGCAAGTAGCTACCTAGCGAGCACCTACAAAAGCACGATGTAAAAAACAGGGGACATAAAACCAGTATTTAAGCAAAGCCATAATCCCACTGTGCCACATCTGTATACATCGAGACACCTCTGATGTGCAAATTAATTCTTCTCATGGGATTCCTAACACTGCACAGCACCTTATTTCATCTAGCAAATCAGACAACTAGTTTCAAATCAATACGTGGCTCAGAAAAAACAAAACAAAACAACTTACTTAGTCGATACACCATTTCTGGTGAAACAGCTTCAGAAACAAAGACATTCCTGCCCATTTTGACCTCCACCCTCAAACCAGATCCTTTTGAGATGGAATAAGACCAACCATTAAAACCAAAAAAGGCAATCAAACTTTGGTTAAGGTGGATTAGTTTCCCAACATCACCCAGCTGATTAGGAACAGCATAGACCAGCAACCACTTATTTATAAGTGCCTTTTATATTTTAAAACAGAAAAATAATTGTATAAAATTGCCTTGTACAGTAATTCAGTATTTTAAACATTGAGGTGATAAATGTACATTTTCAGAAACCTTCCTTGCATTAG
Source organism: Baryphthengus martii (assembly GCA_013396935.1). Classification (NCBI taxonomy): domain Eukaryota; kingdom Metazoa; phylum Chordata; class Aves; order Coraciiformes; family Momotidae; genus Baryphthengus; species Baryphthengus martii. Next base: position 44,618 of record VWZK01020760.1, on the reverse strand, counting down.
ATGCAAAATCTAGCAAAGCACCAGGAAGTATGTTAAACTTTTAAAAATAACAGCATCCATACAACTTTTTATCCGTCCTTTTCCAATACTCCAATGTGTTTTTTTCATATTTGGAAAAGATGCAAACACACTGCACAACTTCGGTTATTGGCTTCAAGTGACAAGACCATGACAATTTAAAAAATTCAGAACATTTCAGAAATCATGTTTAAAAATTATTTTTCTAGAAAGTTGGCTAAGAAAAACAGCTTTTTAACTCAAACTTTTGAGGCTATTATTTGATTAAGTAACCATAGTTCCATTCATAGCTTCATGTACTTTAAGTGGAAAATCCCCTTCATTCCTCTTCAGTCTTACCTTTTGAATCAAGAATCTAACAAGAGTTCCTAGAAACAGCTCTGTGAAGAGCTCCTCTCAATGCAGCTTGACTCCAGAGGCACTGATAGTGAGACAGCAAATGGTTCCTGTATTTCCTCCTCTAAGAGAAACAAAATAGGAGGGGAAGAGAGTCAAAATAGGGAGGGCAGTACCCATTTGGGACCTCCTCCTAAGCTGTTAGTTCTGGACTTCACTGACTACTCGCTACTGAAAATATCACTTAAAGAAACCTCAAGCTCACTCCTAGTCTTGCAAACATACTTTGGCACTGAGTTTCTGGACCCTAAATCAGATATCACTGAAGTCAACAGCAAAGCCACCTCAGAAATCAGTGTAGTTTAGGTTGTACATGGGAGAGGAAAGGGGAAGAAGGAAAGCAGAAGGCCACGATTGTAAAACCCAGGTCAAATGTGGGTGCAATGCACATATCACAGAAGTTCATAAAAGCCATGTTGTACATTACAATCTTCCTCATCTACTGTCACAAAATACTCAAAACATACTTCCAGATCGATAATCCCACATGGATAAGATTTTCCAACAAGCAAGCCATTTAAGAAATGGACATGAGTGAAGTTTTGCTAATTTGCTATTATAGCAAATTTGAGTACCCTGAAGCATGATATACAATAAAACTCATTTAAAAAAATGAACTCTGGAAACTCCAAAAAGGCAAAGGTTGCTCAATACTGAGATCTATTCTGCTAGAGACTCTCTATTCTGCTGCTTAAGATCTTAATGGTCTTAAACCATTCAGTCTGAAAATTTGCATGAGGTCTGTATGGCAGGCTGAATTTTCTTTGTAGAAAACTTCAACCACAGCAGTTTAGCTACATTTGGTTGATTTAGAGGTAAAAAGGGCACAGACAGCCTTAAGGTTGAAGCTATCTGACATCAGCTAACAGCATTCAGAGGCTCAACCAGAAATAAAAAAAAAAAAGAAAAAAAAAAAAGAGAGAGACCTGAGGAATAAGTACATACCCTGACTACTCACACAGGTGAGGAAAAAAAAAACAAAAACACAAGACTTGGACAGACATAACAGACATTACTGAAATGGAAGGAATGGGAGAAAAAAAATAACCAATTACATTTGGGCCCTGTCATGTAACAGCCAACTGATTTCAGTAGCATCTTCTACACTTAAAACTGCATAGAAGGAAAACATTTGGAAGTCAGATAAATTGTGTCTACAAGCATCTTACAGAAGATTTTGTTCTCCTGCAAAAGCATCAAACACTATTCAGAGAAACTAAGCATACTTTCCTAGATTACATAATTCATTACAGGGAGATGTAGCTGATATTGCCATGCTAAACTTACAGTTTTATTCATAATTCATTTATCTGAGAATATTTTCAAGCTTCAACCTTGAAAGATAATCCTTTCTTTGCTCACCTTTAACTAATGAATTTAGAAGAACAGTAATAGTCAGAGAAGGAAGCTGATGGACTAAGAAAGATTGAATTTTCTGAGCAGTATATTAAAGCTATATGATGCAATCCAAGTCTAAATTTTACTAACTGCAGTATTTCTCAGCTCTTATTTAGTTCATGAATGTTAACTGAAAGTTAAGAATAAATAGGAATACCTAGCTCATCTTTCACTAACTTCACTGAGTAGTTTTAATCTGTTGCACAATGTTTTACTGGTCAATCCAATCCAATGGCATCCACACAGAAAAGAAATACCAATCATTTTGCTGTGAAAACTAAATTAAAGTAATCACTAAATAAAACTTGGAGTTTTCCCTCAATTCCATTGTTCTATATTTATTTAAAAATTTTAAAGAAGAGTATTTTTAGATAGATGAAGTTATTCATTTATTCAAAGATCTCTGTTCTTTTCTCTTTCATTTAAAAAATTTACAAAGCAGATGATCAGGAATCCGAACAAAAATTCAGTAGCTTCTTACAGGCCAGCAGATTGGCAATTCCTCTGACAAATTACAAGAGCTCTATATGCTGGAGTCATTTTTCTCTCATAGCAAGAGAGTTTATTCTTGTTTTTAAAACAGAATGAACCAACTAAGCAGCATACCCACAAAGGAATATCAAAAGGTTTAATTCAACAGAGGGGAAAAAAAAGCCAAGAGCAAAAGACACAAAACTCTACTCCCAGCCCTTCCTTCCCTCCAGTTCATGAAGCTTGTTCAGAGCAATTAATTCAAAAGCTGTGGGTAACTTCAGCGTCATAGTCAAAATTAGCAGGTTTTGAACAAGGGCACTGCCATCCCAAACCACCAAAAATAAGCACCTTGTTACTGAAGTCCTGAAAGGACTTAGAAACTTTGCTGAGGCAGCCGCCAGTAAAGGTTGAGAGTAGTGTCTGCACTGATACGCCAGAAACAGCACAGCAGAGGTGACCACATCCATCTCCTTGGCAAGTGGGCTGGCAAGATGGACAAAAGCAGAAGACACTACACTAAAAGACATGTGAAAATTCCTAGATTAAATACATTGTTTACTTTCATGCTCACATCATTCCCGACAGTCAGTTTAAAAATCCCAGAACAGCTCTGGGCAAAAAGCAGTCAGAGTATTATCATTGTATCTAGAAACACCTCTCAGAGCCACATCAAGAGGGGACATTGGTGTACTTCTTTTTTACCTCTTAGAGCCTTCCTAGCTCTACGTAGAGCAGTCTGTCTGTCTGAACAGCCTGTTGAAGATATGCTCTGTAGCAGCTTGCCTTCTAACACGCCCAGCTCCCTGTTGTCACCTCTTTCTCACCCTCTGAGGAGGCCTTTCCCTGCGCCCCGACTTTGGGCCCTGACAGGGAATTTAGAGAGGGAACCTCACCCCCGGAATTCAGTAGGTGCCCTCCAAACCGCAGTTTTAGCCCCAAAGATTCCTCTTCGACACGGCGGGATGAGCAGCACTTGTTTCAAGAAGGTTCTTTGCTGAGCGGACTGGGGACAAGGCCTCCGCCTGCTGAGGGCGCCTCCTGCTCCCACCGAGGGCAGCGGGGAATTGTCACAGACAGAGCCCGCGCTTGGCACAGCTTCCTGACAGAACCGCTCCCCAGCGCTAGCTGGGAAAATTAAACTGATAAAGGCACGTTAAGCCTACTTGTTTAGGTTTTTTTTTTCAGTTAAATCATTTTCTACCAGTGTTCATGCATGGGTATCTGCTATTTTTTTCATGTAATAGATTTTCTATCTTCTACTAACTCGTGATTTTTTTTTTTCCCCCCTTTGGTTCACAAGGCAAAACTGCTTTTTTATGCTCTGCCATAGGGCTCTGAAAAGAATTTCACACTTTTCAAGGAGAGCTTGTCGTAGTCAGACCCAGCCTAGCACTTCTGGCAAAGCATGCTGGAACTTTAATCAAATTTGGAATCAAACAAGGTATCCATAAAAATGAATCAAATTTTAAATCCAGCTGTAGTGCATCCCAATCTTGGTCTGTGATCATCCAAGTAAGGCACCTGGCTGATCAACAACGGAGTTTCATGTATCTCCTGTACCTAGATTTCATTCCCACAAAGGGCAATTCAAAAATTCCTAACTGGTGAGTGGCTGAATGTAGCCCTAACGCAGCATCAGGGCAGGGACAGAATGTGTGATAAGACCCAGGAGCTTAGACTTACCGCTCTGTCCACCAGTATAGGTGTCACCATCTTTTCTTAAAAAATTTAGACTACGCTAGACCAAAGGTAATCTTGAAATTGAATTAAAATTTCACACTGTTGTAATAATGTTAGCTTTCATTTGAATCACTTCAGAAATAAAAGCTTTTTTTTTTCTTTTACAGACAGCACATTCCCATTTTCTGCCCATTTACCTTCAACCATCCATTTACCATCCGTAAGTAAATTCAGTAATTTTTTTTCTATTTTCAGTTGTTTTACTAAACTATTTACTTTTAACAGTTCACATTTGTACATTATTTAATCAAACTTGTCAGAATTGTAACTGAATCCATACTTTTATACAAACAATAGACAATGTCATTTGAAGAAAGGGCTCTTTTAAAAATGGTCTACTTAAAAGGCACTGCTTCCCAGTACTAGCGAGAAGCCACACATTATGAAATGAGCAGTATGGAATCTTAAATTGCACAATTAATCATATCACCATGAGTGCCAGAAATGAAACAGCAATGCCTGCAGTTCCTGAACCCCTGTTTAGGTCTCCTCAGAATCCACACAAAGAGAAGACACAAATCTCAAGACTCAGCATTACTTCAGGATTATTTTTTTCAAACCATTGTAATTTTCACTAAGAATATTTTCCTTAAGAAGGAAACATAGGCTATAAAGGTGAGAGTAATCAAAGATCAAAAAAAGATTAGGATATTCATGAAAATCACAAGGTTGAATAAAAGCACCTTAGCACTGTGTTTCTCCATGTGCAGCCCACCACTAATAGAAACTGCCAAAAATATAGACTTATAAAAATCAAACTTTTAACCAGGGGTGCTAATATTGTATACCATAGATTTCCGCACATGCAAGATGCTAGCAGTAGGTGTGTAATTAGTAGACCTTCTAATATTGTATAACAATGTGTATGTAGAAGCTTTGGAACAAAACCGACATTGAACTGAAGGAGCAATGTAAATTCATGTCAAAGGATAATCAAAGTTGCATCTCTTCTACCTGTTATTGAAGTTTAGTTTTCCTACATTCAAGGTCTTATAATTCAAAATACACAAAGTATTTTGTTTTACACTTATAAAGAATTGCAAAGGTTTATTGCTCCAATCTATCACTATCCTTAATAGGAATTAAGGATAGGGCGGTCACTTGTCCAGGATAATTGCAAGCTGTCAGTACTACAAATAGATTTTATGCTTAGGCACAAATGTGTTTCAGGGTTAAGCCAACCACTGATCAACAGGGAGATTTTCTGATGGAGGGATTTTTTCCTCGTAAGTGCCCACTATCTCATTTCAACTTTCTTCTAAAGCATCTGGTAGCTGTACCTAAAAGTTTTTACACAGTATCATAATTTCTCTGTAATGACAATAAGAAAGTAGCCTGCAAAACTCAGCAAAATCACAGCTTTCTATTACGTAAGTACTTTTTAGGGCGGAAAAAAATGTCTATGAAACTGGAAAAATACAATTAAATTAAAAGACCCTCTGTATTTTAGGATTAGAATCATACAAAAGGGAACAACTCTTTGAAGTCAGTCAGGGTCTCCATACCTACATAGGTGTGTGTGCTCAGAATGGGGACAAAAGTCAAGCCAGAAGCATATTTTATTTTCATACAGGTGGCAAGTATGTTGCTCTAAGACACTGCAGATGCCTCGTGAAAGCCAGATCTAATTAATAATCCTACCATGAGGGTATTTTTGGCACGTAGAGTATCATTTTCATTGATTTCAAAGCATATCCACTTACCTGCAACATTAGAGGTATTTGCCTGTCCATTTTGTCTCTATTTTCATAACAATGTAGTAAATGCGTGTATAAAACAGTTGCAAGAGGAAACATAGAATATGCTTTTTGTATAAAACCCAATAAATCTGTTTAAAATACATTAATGAAAAAGGCTCCAAACCAGTAATGCACTGCACAGATGCCTAAATTTACTAGGCATTATTTAGTTTAAAATAAGAATGCAACTAAGTATTTGGCTGCATTGACACCTACAATGATGTTCAGCGATATAATTTGATAATCTTGTAACACTCAGCCTAGAATTTCATAAAAATTTGGTTTCATGTAACTATTAGGAATTTTTTGTTGTTTTTCTATATATTCTATAGAAAAATACCTTGTGATACCAGTTTATTCCCTGGAAGCTGCCCGGCAGCTATTACATTGCAGTATGTCGTCATCGTTGACAAACTGACAAAGACAGAGAAGTTCCACATGTCTTAACCGGGGACATGAGCCATCGGGGTCCTCCAGTTCTTAGCATCTGCTAGTTGTGGTTCAGTCCCAGAATAAAGTTCATGTTCACAAAAATACCAGCCATCAATAGCAGAAAAAGAAAAGAAAAAGCAAAATAAAATGTATTGCGTGAAAACTTTTCTGTGTTTTGGGACATAAATTTTTATGAAGAGTTATGTCTTGGAGACCACATTAGTACTCACTGTTCATATCTGAGGGAGACCAGAAGAGGGGAAGCCTTCAAAGATCGTTGTACGAAAGTGCTGAAACCTGCTCCTTCTGCACGTGGTGGGGGTACCCGCAGCACATCCCATCTGCTCTGTCACTTGCAGCTTGCACAAAGAACACTGGAGGTCACTCTAGCATTGCTCAAGGAACAGCTGAGAGACAGAGAGAGAGAGAGAGAGACACCCAGTTTTTCAAGGTGCATTCGAATGCAGTTGGTTAGACATAACACTGTGTGTCGTTTACCCAAGTCAGGCAATTATCATGATTCATTATGTTTTACTGAAATTGCACATTTAACTCAAGTTCTAGATTCATGTGAAAACAACCTAAAGGCAACTGTTTAAAGAAAAAAAACTTAGTTTCTTCTTAGTCCTGCTAGGAAATAACGGCTCCTAAATTAAAAATACCAAAAAAAAGTTAGACACTGCAAATTGTGCGACGGTGTCTTTGTGTCACCGCACAAAACAGCGCTTAAGGATACAGTGCTCCAAAGGACATGTCCTTACCATTTGTGAACCCAAACTGGTAACCTTGGTTTTGGCATCAAGTAAGTTTGGTTTAAAGCAGCAGCTTGAATTTGCTAATAGATAGTGAGGGCATTTCAATTAAATCCAAATGCTGAGTCTAGTCTGAGCTCTGTTTTCAGCCAGTGTCTATAACCACTGGGCTCTGTCTTCCAAGTAAATAAGTTGTTTTGTTACTGAGACCACAGTGATTTATTTTTGCTGTGTCTTGTTTGGTTTTCCTGCGTTTTGCATGGCTTCAGAATAGAATTCTTTCCAGCATAATTGACAGTAGATTAAAAAGACAAGGAGATCAAATACAAATTCCAAACCACGATTCCTTCGTTTAATATTGTTGCCAATTAACTTCATTCCTGAGACACAGGAATTGTGCTATTGTAGTTTGGGGCAGCCATTAGAACAGAGGGCAAATAGCATGAGACCCTCCTCCGGCGCTGTGAACATTTGCGTAGTACAGCCATTAATGAGGTCCTTCACACCGATTTCGCTTGCTAGCATATCCATGTAAAAGAGTAACAAATATACTGATTCTTGAATATTTTCCTTATGCAGCTCAAAACCTCACTGTTGATAAGGAAAGTTTTCTCAGCTTACAGAATTATCCTAATTAGAAGGAAAAAAACCCCAAACTGCCAAAACTTCTTAAAGAATTTATATCCACAGNCTTCCGCCGGCGCCGCGCTGCCTAAGGAGACGGCGAGGGAAAAGCGCTCCCAGTGGCAGCGATGGCCGAGTGGTTAAGGCGTTGGACTTGAAATCCAATGGGGTCTCCCCGCGCAGGTTCGAACCCTGCTCGCTGCGGCCCGCGGGGGGGA
>VWZK01020760.1:19496-36105 GCA_013396935.1 Baryphthengus martii | reverse complement strand
AAATATTTAAAAAATTTATAAACAAAAAAAAAAAAAAAAAAAAAAAAAAAAAAAAAAAAAAAAAAAAGCATTCAGGAGTGAAAGGAAGACAGTATTCACAGTAGCATTGAACCCTATGTATTTAAGTGCAAGAAAAAAAAATACCCTGGAGGGAGAGCACATAAACATATTTGGGGGAAAAAAAAAGTTTAGAGCAGCGCAAAGCCAGCGTGTAGGAAGCGGGCGCTCGGTTCAGCGGCCTGGAGCCTCCCGCGGCTCCACCCCGCGGCCTCGGCTCGAGCTGCCAAACAAAGCGGAGACTAGAGCGCACAAAAGGCGGCAGGGCTCCCTGACCTCTCGGCTGCCCCGCTACCCACGTTAACTTTCAAAAGAAATCCGCCCGTGCCCCGATCCAGCCNTTTTCGGCTTTTCTAACCCCGCCCTCTCCCAGGGTTTAGAAGGTGCAGGGTTTACTTCTCATGCTTTCTGTCGCTGTTAAGCGTCCCTCTACAGCAACAAGAGGGATGACCTGGGGGTTATCCTACTGCCGCTGCTGGTGAGAAATGAAAGTAGTACCAAAGCAGCACTAGATCCTAGGGCAAGTTTCCAGCATTGCTTGGAAAACACTAGTGATAAATAGCACCTGGTGGAGGTGGGAGAAGGGCACATTGGAATTGTTTTCACAGCTCACCTTTTAGGTCCCCTCTAGTTTAGCATTAATTCAATGCATCACACCCAGACGGTACCCTGATTTGTGCAAAGGGCTGTTGTCCTGCACCGGTGTCCTGCAGCAGATACAAAAGAAATAAAATCTCAGCAGCAGCAGGCTGCACCTTATTGAATGCATTTGTTCCATCAGACTTTGCCTTTCATGAAGAAAGTTGCTCTGATTTCTCCTAGACCTCCAGTGAGGGGTTCCTAGGTTTGCTTTTCCTGTCTTTTATGGCCATCTGCACAGGCACAAAGCACAGGCACGTACACAATTTGGCCGAGGGGAGAGGAAAAGAACCCACAGAAGATAAGCAGCTAATAACCACGAAAAACCTAAGAATAAGGCACTTCGCCCGGCATACACACACATTCTTGATGGCTGGCCTAAACTGATCTTTCACTACTCAGGTGTGTCAATCTCCTACGTGCAACCACAGCATTAGCTAAGAGCTGAAAAATTGGCAAAGTCAGGTAAGAGAAGGCTAGAAATAAGGAAAAGGTCATTTTCACAAAGGCCAAAATAGGCTGGAGTTGGAACAACCACTTTTCATTCCTATGGCAAGCCAAAAACCCAACACAAACACACACATAAACCCATTCTTTCTAGCATCAGGTTTTGCTAGTGCAGCTTAATCAGAAAATGGAGATAGGCGATAAAGAGGAAGGGAGCCTCCTCAAAGCTGGAGGAAACAGAGCACCTGAAGTGTCTCATCGTCATGGACATAGAAGGGAGAAAAGACTACACCAGAGAAGGTGAAATACCAAACACAGGCAGTGCCTGCCATCTGGGGGAGACTTAGCAACTCTTCCAGCAGCAGGAGCGTGTACCCTGGGCTGCAATAAAAATGCCCAGCACAAACTGACTGATAAATCTGACAGGGACGGAGCCTGACAACTTACTGAGTTGCTTTATCTTTTGCCATGTAATTTATCAGCTTTACAGCAGCTTCACTGCTTCCCTTCCCAGCAGGCTTGCCTCTCCTTTCAGGATATGAAAGTGTGAGATGATAGCAGTGTTCATGCTCAGGAAATTAAAGCTACCCAGCATCTGTTTTAATCATCAGGATACTTGCTTCTATTACAGGAGCAAGTATAAACTGCCTTTTTATTCCCCCCCCCCCCCCTCTCTCATTGAAAAAGAAAGAAAAGCATTCAGGAAACAACCTTACCTATCATCAAGGATTACTCAGCCTGAGATTTTAAGTCATATACTATCTGTATTCGTCAGCAAAACTTTAACTCTTACATTGCCACTTGGGAAAAAATGTTGGCAAAACAACTTGGCAAACACTGACAAAACAAAAAGCTTGTGGAACATTCTCACTCTTCTCTAGCAAGGGGATTGGATGTGATGATCTCCAAAGGTCCCTTTCAACCCCTACCATTCTGTGATTCTATATTCAGCATTTGCACAAGAACGGGCACGACAACAATAATTACAAGTATATTACATAATTCAAGTACCCCCTAGAGCTATTCAGTTTCATTGTAACCAGCTGGCTAAATAGCTGATTAATTTCTGATGTTAAAAAAAAATGGTGGATAGCTTCAGAGACCTAGAAACACACTATTAAACATATGCTCTCAAGTCCAACAATGACAAAGTTCAAGCAATACTTTTGACTAGACTCCAAAGGATCCAGGCTCACTTGACAGATCTGTTTATTTTTATATTAAGCTCATCTAAGTCACTTAGAGCTATAGCTACCGAAGCACTCAACATAGCAATGCTCACTGACCAGGTAGCGGAATAACACACCAATGCAGGCCCCTTAGATACTCAGAAGTTTCAGGACTCTTTGTTACCTACCCAAACAACTCACAGGAAGCACTAACAAAGAAACAGGACCTTTTCATGTCTTCTATGGAGCTGCCCTTTCCCCAAGCTTGAAATTCCCAGACCCTAATTCTAATATATAGCATCTGGGTATGTTGCTGTCGTCCCCAGCCCTACAACTGTGCTTTGGCAGCTGTTGCCATTTTGCAAAGAAAGTTAAATCCTCTGCTGGCCACAGAAACACCATCTACGTCTGATTCTACTGCCTCTTAATCACATCTTCACAGAGCTTCAGAGACCCACCTTACAACCCCTGCTCCAATTAATATTTAAGCATGTGAAGTATGTTATGGGCTTACCAGGGCAGAGGCCAAGGCACCACGTTATTGTGGCTAATGGCATGGAGGACATCTGCTGGATATTTTCATGCTACCAGCAAAAGAGTTTCTAAAATACTACATATTTTAATAATAATAAAAGAGCAGTTTATGCTGGAGGGGTGGGCCCTGAGTGATCTAATGCTGACAAATTGGAGCATTTCAAGTTAAATATATACATAAACAGAAAAAAAAAATTCAGTATCAGTGCACTAGAGCATCAGCAAATGATCTGCTCCCTTCACTAGGGCAATTACAAACTAGAGCACCGATCTCTTGCAGGTACGCTGCAAAATGTGAATTTTGCCATCAGCTAAAGAGCCTTCCAGGTAGCTGTAATTATTCATCCAGACCAAATAGCCGAAGGTGCCTTGCCAAAACAAACCATGTAATAATTGGCTAATAATGACATCAGTTTTAATTACATGACATATGAGCTTGCCCTTCAAAGGGCTATCGTAGGCTCACTTCTCAAGGAAAAACAGCTGGTGAGGTGCTAAATCATCTAGCCACTACCCTCCTTTTACCTTTAAGAGCAAGTGAAATGGGGAGAGGAGAATCTGAGCTGCCAGCTGGTTGCGTTTTTGATAAAGAGAGGAAAAAGTGTACCCTGTTACTTTGTGTCCATTGCATGAGCTACAGTCTCTTCTGTTACTACTGTTTGACATTCTTTACCGTGTTGTTGTTGTCCCCCAAATGGACTGAAACCCTTTATTGAGCAGATACCTTTGTAAGAAGGAAAACAGTATGTGCACTAGAAGAAAATTTCTGATTACATCTAGTAAATATCACAGAGAATTATTAATCTCATGTTTTCAGCTGCAAAATGTGCAAGGAAAAAGCACGTAAAATAAATTAGAAAAAAAAAAAAAGATTTTGGATAAGCAACTTGATGTGCTGTAAAATAGCTCCTACTCCTGATATCATCAAATCTAGGATCACTGTAGCTCTATCAGTAGAACATCGGTCCTTTGAGCTTTTACAACCCGTTACAAACACAACTAGCATCAACACTGGTATCAGATCCTGTAAAGAAAACTGGCACCAGGGTAAATTATAATGAGGTTAATAAGATATACATATTATCAGGGTTCCATTGGCAAGCCATTGTGTTACAATTTATAGGATATAGGCACCAAACAGCAGAAGCACAGTAGGTCAGTCAGCACATCCTACCCCTGCATGGTACAGCCAAACAAGTTGCTCCGGCGAGGGACTGACATCGTAATAGCGTTTCCACGTTGGGAGAACAGCGTAGTTTGCAGATTAGAACTTCCATGGAAATGCTCAAGATTCATAAGTGGACTCATTTAAGCTTTTACCCAGAGGGGAAAAATAACAAGAAATTGAAAAGGGATCTCTGGTGGGTAGAGGATTTCAATTTTTAAAAAAAATGAAAACAGCCCCTTTCTGTAAGCATGTTGTTTTATTTGTTGCTGATGGAATTACCTGTCTGCACAAGAACACAATGGCAATATCTGATCTATTAGCCAGGTTTACAAAGAAAACAAATACAAAACAAGCAAACGCAATGTAGAATTTGAAATGTTACCAAAAGTATCAAAAACCTTTCATGTGAGATTTTGTACCCATTAATGCTGCCTGGCCTGATTCTTCATTTCTCACCATACAAAACCCTAGTAAGACCCCAAATACCAGGCCAGAGCAGGGACAGAAATCACTACTAAACCACAGGACAATACTGGGACACATACAAGGGGTATCAGTTGGCTACCAATAAATCTTAAGAAGAAGAAAGTCTCTAACCGGAGAAGTGAAGTTCTGAAACCACCTTCCAAAATATATAGCTAGTGCAAAAAGTGTACTTGCTAATGTAGAAAGCATTTTAAGAGTGCTTGATCTATCACAGTGACCTTGGATAATAAGGATGGTCTTATTTCAGCTAGATCATAAGATCAAATTCTCCAACAAGTTAAGTTTGTAAGAGTATTGCGCATGTGTGCATTACAGATCACTACAGTAAGTACGATGCAATGGAGAAGCAAACCAGAGTAGATAGGTTGGAAATAAGCACAGGTTTTTTAAAAGGTCATTATCATAGAGCTTTTGGAAGATCTTCACTGAACAGACTGGAGTCTAACACTGACTTTTGGTTCTACTGAGAACACACTCTTTAAAACATCATAGTATTGAAAAAAAAAATTATTCACTACACAGTATTTAAGAACACAAGAAGCAATATATAAGATGTTAGATAACTTTGCAAAATCACTTTATGTTAATGCTGAAAAGGGCTTTGCTTATTAAAGTTTGCTAATTAAACAAAAAGACCTCCATTTGTAATGCTCATAACGTGTCTTTTAACAAATCAGTATTAGGACATTTATTCAAACAACGTTGACATCACAAGGAATGAATACAAAATACAAATAACATAACTGTCGACAAAAAAAAGAATACTGAACTGTTGAACAGATGATCTCACACTCTTGCATGTTTTGTATTTTAGATCTCATAGTTTCTGAATTTCCTCAGAAGCTCTGATGGAGCATCCCCTGACCAGCGAAAACGCAAGTGCCAGTAATTTGCCTCTGAAAATCCTGAGGAAAAAAAAAAAGAGAAAGGCAAGTGAATTATTATAAATATGTATAAAACTAAGTTGTTTCAAATCATACTTGGTAACGTTCCTCCCCAAAAAGTAAATAAATTGTCACTTCCAGTGCTCTTGACTAGCAGTGACAACCTCTGTATTCTTGGAACTATTTAAACAAAAACTCAAGCAAACACCAAACTCAAAGACATGTACCAGCTGGGAAGAGTCCAAAGGAGAGTTTTTCAGATGCTGTGCTCTGTGTTTTAATCATCTATGGGCTGTTAATACTAAAATGTGATCTTCCTATATCAGGAAGCTGAAATCTATTACCAGACTCAGTGTTAAAATCTCTTATTCAGGATGAAATAGCTCCACGGAATTGTACTACATAACTCTTACAGACTGACAGACAGGAACTGAAAATATCCCAGTTTAAGAGTGGAATCCAATATAATAAATTTTTCTGGACTAACAAAAGCATTCTCGACATCCTAATATCAATTATGACTATCAAGTATGAACACTGAAGTGCATACAGGACCTGTCAAATAAATATATTCTAATGTTAACATTTATTAATATAAATATATGTCCACCGGATAAATTAAGGAGGCATTTTATGCATTTGGTACTCTTCCCATTCAACTATCTGGAAATTAAATGAAAACTTTAAAAAAAAAAAAACAAAAAAAAAAGGGGAAAGAAGATGCCTGCAAAGAAAGCTCACCATTACAAGGAACAAGGTGAAGTTTTCTTTACTTCGAAATCTTACTGTTCTACAAAGGATACAGTCGTGATTTAATTACAAAAAATAGCAAACAGTATAATGTTACAGAGCATAATTTGTAAATACATCATTTTCAGTTATGCCTCACATACATGTGTTTGTAGAATCTTATCTATTTTCTGCATTCCACAAATGTTTGGGATTAAACTGGGTTTTGCTACCCTCACAGTTCCATTTAATTTCCTGTTTGATCAAGCTGGGAAGAAATGACAGGACTTTAATAATAGTTCTCTGATAACATAAACCTAAGATTATGAAACTCCTTTAGGATCAAGCAGAAGAGAGGGTGGCCATTGAGGCAAGCAAACTTCAATTCAAGCAGACTCACATAAACAATAGACAGGAAGTACTAAGTGCTCGGGTGACAGCTTTTGAAATACACATTTACGCTGGTGCATGCACTGATTTTTTTAAAAAATTCTATTCAAATACAAAAACAGCCTCCAAGTCTCAATTTTAATCCTCATTAACCCATCAGATGCAAACTTGGCAGAAGCACAGAATGCTAGATTAAAAAAAAAGTCTAAATATTTTATTTAACAGTTTTTCAAGTTATTTTTTTAAAAAATCACTGGAAATCATTTACTTTTTTTTGGATATAGCAGCAAAATGGAACTTTAGATTTTGGTTTAAGAATATTTTTTTTTTCTTCTCCAGTTCTCAGTTTTACAAGCAAACAGGGAAGTGAACATGGGGTAGGGAGGAAGAAAGGTCCTAAAGCTTCAAAAAGCTTCAAATAAATAATAAGCAATATAAAACCCAAACCAAACCTCAACCCAAACCCACATTAAAAAAGTTACCCATCAAACACATTGTTCTGGAGCAGAATTTCTCATGACTAAAAGCCTCCATTTCAGGCCAATTTCAGGATACTGCAATGTTCTGTTACTGCTGCTTTCACTTACTTGGAGAGTCTGTATTCTTTGAAGACTGCGGTTTCACATCAGGAATTGCAACATCATCTTGCTCCTCGTTCCCATCTGACAATCCCTCTTCATTGTTCTCAGTCTGCTGGGCCCAGATCTCATTAGTTATGTTGTCACTGTTATCCAAGTCAGGAGCTTCCAGCATTGGATCCTTCTTACTTTGAACGGCCCAGTGCATTGACTAAAGAAATGGAAAAAACAACAAATAAAGAACTGATTCCCATGCTTTAAAAGACTTTTGATGAAAAACTCTTTTCTGTCTTGTATTGTTGTAAGAGCACATATTGGAGAGAAGCTTGTGGGCCAGTAGGAAGAGGAGAGCATGGTTACACATTGCAAATAGCATCTGATAGAATAGTTCATGTCAGGTGGGGATGAAGAATAAAACATACAAGGGCATCAAATAATTCTAAGGATCTTCTGTCCTGTTTCTTCCCTCATGACCTCAGATACATTTTTAAGAGGGCTCAAGAGACTTAGGAAAATGTCCATTTTCAAAGCTGTCTTTGACTTCAAGGTAGCTGTTGGAAAGGAAGACAATTTGGAAGGATTTACTGTTAAAGTCAGTGGGGTGACTTCTTTGTGGAACTGAAGTGAGCTTGATGGGCAGTGTCTGTTCCAGCAGACATTTAAGTCCAGGCATAACGCTTTAGTTGAAGAGGCTCTCAAACTTCCCTCGTAAAGCAGAATTTGAGGTGGGCAGAATTGGCCAGGGAAATATGTAAAATATGCCTTAAAATATGACCATGTAGAGTTGTAGCTATCATTCACCCTAATAAGGCAGGGAAGAAAAAAAACGAAAAAAAAACAACCTCTTTATGTAATCAACAAGCATAAAAACCTATCTGATGAGCAATACACCCAAAGGACAATACATTATACAAAGGTCCTAGCTTTGAAAATAAAGAAAACATTCCTACAACTTCCTACAATTCCTGAATTTCCTTAACATCCTTAGTTCAGGGATCACTCTGCACTATCCCCATCCTCAAATCGTACCAAAGTGGTGTAACTCATTCCCTTCACTGCAACATCTTCTCTGGAGCAACCCTACCTCCCCCTTCTCCTGAAGGCCCAAACTTGGAGAACACCAACCGTTTTCACAGAATTGCTCAGGGCTTCCCATTGCTGGAAGGGAATGGTAATTTTGCTTCGTCGCCAGTAATCGTAACGCCCTCGACTCTCTTCATTAGTAAGAATCTCCTTAGCTTGCTGCAGCTTCTGGAAATCCTCCACTAGAACATAAACACACAAACAAGATAATGAAGCCAGTATTTGTTTTCAAATAAATTAATTCAGATGTGAAGGGGGAGCTGCCAAGAACGGCTTAGAGCAAACAGAGCCGAGGAGGCAGCAGGAGAACTAAGCGACAAAGGTTGTGCTTGTGGTTCTTCCGCTTACAGCTTTGCACAGCTTTAGCTGGCTTTAGGATCATAGAACCTTTGGTGGACAACTGATACTCTTTGCAAATGAGAACTAAAATGCTTATATGTTGACTGGCTTCAAACATCTCCTACATTTAAGTATTAAGAAAGGAAATTAAACTACAGCCAGAATGCTGAGAAGGAACACATTTACACCCAGAGCAAAGCACACCACCAAGAAAACGCCAGGGGGGCGGAGGGGAAAGATAAGCAAAATTTTACAAGCAAGAAGAATCTAAATATAGTTCAAATTAAGTAACTTGTGCATTTTACGAATGATGTTTTCTACATATTAATGGAGAGATCTTATTTTTCCTCCCAGGGTAATTTTTCATTAAATGGTTACTAAGGATGCAGCTGCATGTTACTATTTGTGGAAGGGTTATAAAGATTTAGATTTTATCTATGAGTCACTCATGTTACAATCATCTTTTATTACAATTATTCATTTATCCCAGTTTACAAATTAGAGAGATTTCTTTTGACGTACACTAATCAAAATTCATAACCATAAATCAAATAACAGACAACAGGTTGAGGGGGCAGTTCTATTAAGTTTCCATTTTCTAGTGCTGCTAGTTTTCAACAACAACAAAAAAGGCCTACTATAATTCTCTATATTGAGCTTTAAATTGATGAAATATCCTTTTTTTAAAAAGGGTAAACTTTCACCATTGAAGTAAAAAGGTATTTCAAATAAGTACAGCATTTTCAGGTAAATGGGGTGTGAAATATTTCTTCTTGACAAACAAAGCTGCTCCAAACTTGGCCTCCCTTTTTGACTTAGTTTCAACTATTTGGGGGACAGGACAGGGATGGTACTGATCGGACAGGCCCATGCACTGGAATAGTCTCTTTTTTCTCTGCTGCAATAGCCAGAATTTTCTGCAGACAAAGTTGATTCCATTGGTTTCATTGACACTTGTGCTATCGTTTAGCAGAAATTTGAATTAGTGATCAGGTTATTGTCTATCAAACACCAAATCTAAGGGGGTGCCTTGTCAGAGAATCTCAAAGTGAAAAAAACCCAGCTATTTCACCTTTTAAAAGAAATTTGGCGGGGGGGGACCATAATGACAATCAGAACAATTTTAATAGAAGTATATAAACTATTCTGGCATTGGTGAGCACTGATTAGAGCTGGTTTGTGGTTATGAAGGGGTGAGAGTTTCTCCAGATAAGTCAGGTGCTGCTTGGCCATCACAGGTCTGATGAACTGCACACTTTGTCATAAACACAAAACACAACAGTTAGCTGCTGTTCTGCAAACAGATGGCC
The DNA here is from genome assembly GCA_013396935.1 of Baryphthengus martii. Lineage (NCBI taxonomy): Eukaryota > Metazoa > Chordata > Aves > Coraciiformes > Momotidae > Baryphthengus > Baryphthengus martii. Next base: position 26,292 of record VWZK01020760.1, on the reverse strand, counting down.
ACTCCTGTGCTGCTGGCGTCTCCATTGCCAGTCATTAAACTACATTAAAAGAAACTGAAGTACGTTTAATGTGTTCCTGATAGGTTTGTTCAGGGAAGCAAATTAACTTGTTGATGCCAGTGTGGCACTTGAATGCCACAGAGCATGGAAGCAGGCCAGCTTTACAGGTCTAGAAAGGGACCCACTCCATAAATAATTTCTAGATTAAAAGATGTTCTACCAGAGAACGAAGAGAAAAAAAAAAAAATTCCTAGGGGAAAAAAAAAAATCCAAACACTGTCTTCCTCCTGTATCACCTAGGAGCCGAGTGCACAAGTGTTGGAAAATACTATTAAAGCTGGCTATTTAAAGAAAATATGCTCAAGATACATAATAAAACCCCTATATATTGGGAAGAAGTAGTATTTAATAAAGCGTTAAGGCTGAATTCAATATCTTGGTCATGTTAATAAAATAAAAAATATATAAATGTTTTTTAAGCAGGAAAGAATACGTACCTGCTTTGGGGTTTCCAGGATGTTTGTCAGGATGACATTCAAGGGCTTTAATCTTAAATTCTGCAAGAATTTGTTCAACCTAAACAGAACGTCAAGACTTAAAGTGAGCAAATACATACACCCAGAAAAGATTTTCAAATTTTCTTTTTGAAAGGGGTTGGGAGGAACAGCGAAGAATGCTGAAAGATTTTTTTTTCCTATTCAGTTTACAAGCTTTGGAACAAGCAAAATAGGTAACGACAACCATCTGTCAGTGACACTGCTTGTTTAATTTCCTCTTCCTTGCACTCCTCCTTCTTCCTTGTTTTTGTGAAGCCCAGTCCGCCGATATGGTATCACTTCAGTTGCTCTTCACTTTGTTTAATCGACTCTTTTAACAAAGTCTCACTTCGGGAAGCAAAGACCACCTGTGTATTGCTGAGGATCAGTGTGGGGGATTGGGTGGCTTTGTCCATACGCTCTTTGTAGGAAATTTAGCCAGCGCCACCTGACTTTTCCACTGTAGATACCCCAAAGCTAGCGAATGAGCAGTTACCATTCTTCATGTCAAGTTAATTTGCTGTGCAAAAAAGTTGGCTTGGAATAGAAGACATTTATAATCAATATTAGAATATTGGCATGTATTAGTTTATTAGTTTAATTACAAGCTCCCACACAGTTTATAGCACCATAAAGTATTACAACCACTCGAAAAGCAAAGACACATTAACAGTTAAAAGAATACAGAAAAGCACTGGAGTGGGCATCAGCTTAGTTTTTCAATTTCTCAGGGTTTTTTTTTTCAAATTACCTTGTTTTTTATTATAATTCAAAAGCAAAATCTTTTTCTATATCATTTCACAACAATTTGCCCTAAGATATCACATAACTACTAATCTTTCCCATGCTAGAAACGCTGTTTATATAAAGTACTCATACTTCAAACCCTGATATCCATTTACAATTTAAATTCTTTATTTTAAAATTAAGACAGCATATTTTTTTTGGAATAAAATTACAAGTCACTCAACTAGCTGGCCAAATTTTGTTGGCATATGCTGGGAACAATGTGGTCTACAATGGTATTTTAAGAATTTTACACTTTTTGCTCTTCTCAGCAACTTCTTCCAGAGGGATGATATAAGGTGGCATGTACCCAGTCAGTAAGACACCTAAAAACATACACTGTACAGAGAACTTGTTGAAAGTGGTTACTGTACAGCTAGCTACCATCTCTAATACTTTGTCGTATAAACGGGAACTTCAAAGTTAAAATACGTACAGTAGCAGAGGGGTAGTGTGGAAGTCTTCAGCTTATAAAAAAAATAACTAAAAAAAAAAGTTTATAGAAAGTTTATACAAAACATATGAGATCTATATAAAATATTCAGTGAGGTGTTCTTTTTCATACATGAGATCTACATAAAATATTCCATGAGGTGTTTTACCAAGAAAGGTATACCCACTACAGATCAATAACACTGTTCTTGGAAGAAGGATGTAGATTAAATCTCCCCTCTTCCTCTCAAGCCTGAAGATGAACTAGGTGTCCATGAGCTCAATCCTACAAGAAACCAAGGATGGACATGGATGTTTATCTGAATACAGGGGAAATCTCTGGAAATTGAGACTATTTGTACTTAAATTGAAGCAGGTCAAATCAAGACCAGAATAGTCAGCAGCTTCCATGAAAGAACTGCAGCTGGCAATGTGCTGTATATGCCTAAAGAAGCCTGTGCCGCTACAAATACCTGACTGCACATACAAAACAATGATTGCATAACACCTGTAATGCTTCAAATGTCTGTTGAACGTCAGCAGTAGCGTGCACCATCCTGAGGAAAGGCAACTGGTACTCGGTCAACTTGTGATCTCTCTTCCCACTCCCATGTGAAAAAAAAATCATCTCATAACATCTGCTGCTTCTCTGAACAAATGAGATTTGGCAGATTATTTTTCAGCCCCCAATAGCATTTATTCCATCTCTGCAATCTGAAAAATCATTACCACATGTACTTGGACTATTTGTTAATTGCTAAGACCTTAAGGCATGAGCGTGAGGTAGAAAATGAGAAATAGCAGCTGCGAACCCAGCCTCCGTAGAAATTTAAAACACCGCCCTCTGCTGGGATGACTTCTGAGGAGTTCTCTCAGGAAAAGGCTTAAATTGCCTTCTGGAACCGAGCAAAGAGGCACCAGTATCCTTTCAGTGGCAGAAAAGACACAGGTATTCTCCCAGCATCTGACCACCACGACAGATGAGAGCATCTGATTACATTTACTGAGCAAAATACAGCTTTTCTTCACACTGAATACATCCTTTGTTACAGCAGAGTAATCAAAGCTCATTTTCCAAATTCGAAACACAATTCCAATTAATATAATGACTAGATTTAAAAAAAAAAAATTAAAACAATAGCATATCACTAACTCAGACTATCCAAAGAAACGCTATATGGACACCTTCAGGAAGAAGAACACTTGTTCTGGCTAAAAATAATTCAACAATTGCTTAGCTAGATCTCACTATAAAGAATGGATCTGTTACCGAAACAAAATAATGAAACTAGTACTTGAGTATCATTAAAATTAGCATTGAAAAAATCATTAGTAGGACGAATGAAAAAGATATATTTTTGGGTTTCCTCCCAACCAATGAATATGTCGCAGTTTTTGAAATTTAAAAAATACATATAAAACCTGAGAAACTCAATAGCATTATCAGTGACCTGCCGCTACAAACATTCGTTGTATTAGCTGCATATAGACTTTATATGCAATAGACGTTGATCATCTTTTAAAACTAAAATTATATTCCAAAATATTATTTGGGTGTTGTCAGATTTATGCTGTCGGCTTGTGATTCACAATCACATCACACGGTGAACTAAACGAAGGAAAAACCCATGATTTCAGCTGTATCTATAATACAATCCTGGTTTATAAGACATTTTTAATCCAAGCCTCTTAACATCGGTATATAGATCAGAAATTTGAGCTTTACAGCAGGAGCTGCTGATAGATAGAAGTGGTGAGAAAGAAGGTTCACAATGCACTTCAAACAGTCTCGCCTGTCGAGATAAACCGCTTCCAATCCCCGCTGCAGCAAGACAAGCACCTTCCAAGTGTCATTAACCTGGCGGGGAGCTGGGGAAGGCTCTTACCGTAGAGAGTTCATCACATCCTAGCAAACTGTAGTAATCTTCCAACTCCTCCGCTCCGCAGTTCAGAATTGCATCCATCCGGAGTAGTCCAGTGGGCTTTTCCAAGCCCAGACACCGAGGGTGTGAAATATAATCTCGCTACAAAGCTCACACGAGGCTTTAAAAGTAGCCCGGGGAAAGAGGCGACTTCCAGCCGGGTCTACAGCTCTCTCCGGTGCTTTTTAATCCTGGCAGTTGCCACACACATGCATTTTCAGGAGCCCTCTGCCTGCCATTGGTCCCTGCAGGATGCCAATCCGCTTACACAGCCCTGACAATGGCAGTGCTCCCTGGGATTTGTAGTTGCCAAAGTCACGTCAACATTAAACCGTGGGGCTCGTCCAGACTGAAAAGAGGTCTGGATTGTAACTCAGATCTACCTGTATTTGAGATTTACACCATGCCATCACGGCTGTACCCACTTAAAATACCAGGCACATCCTTAAATGCTTCCCTGCACTTCCATATACTTTCCTACATATACTAAAATGTATTTTCTGCTTCATTTTTAATTGCAACTTTTGCCCCGGACTTTCCTGAGAAGATCACGTGGGCAATTATAGAAAAGAGAAGGGCTGACTTCCAGAGTAACAACTTTGCAGCCCTGTAGGCTGCAAACTTTCCAGAAGGAAGTACTAACCTTGCCAAAGCCTCTCGGAGTTCTGTCAGCCACAGTTCTGCACCTTCAACAGAAACGGGTGGATCTTCACGCTTTGAAGGCTCCCTGGGGTACCCACGTACCGCTCTTCAAAAACAAGGTTGTGCATCGCTTGCACGTCTGATAAAATCAAGGCTATGAAAAGCCACCATGAAATTCTTACTGCCTCCTATCAAATCAAATATATTCGAGACTTTCTCACACCGAATTACTTTTACCTTGCATCTTGAAGGTCTGGATTTTGTGCAGAACAGGCTCCTCATAAAACTCATCTTAACTTGAAGTGAAACACCTTAATTTTGATTACTGATCAAGGCCTCAGTCCAAAAAATCCTACAGACACGCTGAAGTGCAGTGTGTCCTATAATCTATTGATGTAAAGAGATTACTTCCTAGGTGTAATGCTGGCCACTTCCTGAAGTCCTTCCTCAGGAACTTAAGGAGCTCTATTTCTACTTTTCTCATCTCTGCAAGAGCTTTGTAATCCAAAATGTTTTATGTCATTAAATGGCACTGATTCTTTAAACACTTACAAGTAGATGCCGTGAACAGTTACACCATTTTAGATGCAGAACCCTGGTAGGAGAGTCTGTGCACACGGAGCGCGATCAAGGCTAGAACAGGGCTGTGTCGATCAGTGAAGGACCCAGTGGCCAATTAGAATCATTCTAAAATACTGAATATATAATTCCTGCATTTAGTAGGGCTTTATTACCTATATTGTTCATCTTCTGAAATTATCTATGTATCAGTCTTTCTCCTCAAAGTTATATTGTCTAGAATTTCCTGGTTTTCTTGTACATTGATAGCCTATTAACATTAGAAAACATATAAAGTACACGAGAAGAAGCAACAATATTAAACAGCACAGTACAAGCCTCAGTGAAACGATTGAGAATCCTGTAGAAAACACGGCTACCATATTTCTCTGAGTAAATACAACAGTAGGTACACTTTTTCAACAAAGTGGAAGAATTAGCAATTAACAAACCTTTCCTTCTCCCCCATTCCTCACTTCGTAATAAACCAGAAAAGTATAGGAAAGAAAAGAAAGCCTTTTAGCAAGCGATAACGTAAATATTTAAATAGATTACACTTTGGAGGGAGGATAGAAAACAAACAGCTGTCCCCGTTCCCCACAGCACTCCTGACATGCTGTTCCTGTCCAACTACTTTTGCATATTTGCAGAAGGTGAAAGGGAAGGCTCTTTGACCCTTTTTCCCCTCCAGCTTTCAGAGACTATGTCCATAAAAGAGCTGGATGTGGACAATAAAACTCCGCGACTTGCAAGCTGCTTGTTCACAGGGAATTTGCTGGCTGAAGCCTTGGTCCCAGCTATACTCCTGTCCCTTCAGACAAATAAACAAGGGCTTTGACCCAAACTGCAGCAGCGACCATACTTGCATCCCGCCTCCCCACCCCCACGAAGATTTCCAGCGCATTGCGGGCACAAAGGGTCCTGTAGCACATGGAAGGTGCGCAGGGAGGACACAAAATAGTGAAACAGAGTAGTAATTCATTCTTTCACTGCTTCTGTTGACTTCAGGGGGACAAGTCACAGAGCAGAGCAGCATCAAAAAAAGAAGAGCAAGTGAACCTGTATATAACGGGCAACAAAAAAATACACAAATTGCCTTCAGGACATAAACTTTATTCACAAGAGAATGACAGCGGAGGAAATGGCACAGCTGACGTGCTTACACGCTTTGGTTAGTGCTGCTCAGATAGACAAACAGCACCGAAAGTGAGGAAATCTCCTATTTGTTCTCTGCGCCCAACCACAAACACCACCTTTCTATTCATTCCTAACACGTTACCAACAATTTTGCTTGTCGACAGCCAAAAGTGAAAGTAAACTTGGGTTCAGGAAACCAGGACGTTTATCATTTACTTGTAAAAGTCATAGAATAGCAAGATCCAGAAATGTCAATTTTCATTTCTTTTCCATATCAAATTTTCCAGTACCAGGTCTTCTGACCCGCCTGTAGCTGTTCTGCTTCCTGAGGGACGAGAACACAGTTTCAGGAAGTTCAAGGCACGACAGAGCTCAAGTGTATTCTGCGTTTCATGCTCCATTCTTGCTGCACAAACAGGAGAGGACCTAAGCACTGAGAAACCCACTTCCCCACTTCGGGAACAACCGGCACAGCAGAAGCTGCCATCCTGCCGGTATTTCTCTTCTTTACCCTCAGCTCTCTTCTGTTTAAAGAACGTGACGAGCCGCTGGGCCCTCTGGCTAACGCTGCCTGACCGGCCAACCAGCCCAGCGGGAGGCTCGGCCGAGTTTTCCCCGGTGGGTTTCGCCTCGGCAGGTGCAACCCGGCAGCGGGCACCGACAACGCCAAGCCCGAGCCGGGAAGCACCGCTTGTTCCTCGGGAAGCTGCCCTCTCTACCGGATGCTCTGCACACCGCGGCGGCGAGGCCCGAGGATCCCTCAAACGGCCCGTGACCCCAGGA
>VWZK01020760.1:0-19064 GCA_013396935.1 Baryphthengus martii | reverse complement strand
GGGGGGAGCGGGGCGGGCGGTCGGTCACCGAAGGCGCGCTGAGCTCCTCGCACCGCCTTAACCCTGCCTTGAGTGCGCGTCGGGTGAGCTGCTGCGTCCGTTTGTCTAAACCCGGTCAGTTCTTCTAATCGGCCCCTATCAAAGGCCGTTTCTTGTGCGGCGCTCCGTAGAGGGAGATCGATTCCGCGCTCGTTTCCGAAAACGTTTATTTTGCTGTCTTGCTGGCAATTAGTTATTAAAAATGAAAAGTTATAAGACCTGTTTCCTTTTCACAGTTTCTGCTGCTATAATGGCTTTATTTCTGTTTCTTGGAAACTTGCACAGAAAGCTCAAGAGCAGCAGTCTTGAGCAGTTCTTTAACTAAAAGTTAACTGTCCTGGTTAAGATTTCAGTGACCGCAGCACTAAACTATGATCTTCGAAAAAGATTTTTGGAAACCATGTTTGAATCCTACTCTTTGTACAGTATCAGTATGCAGGGAGCTTGCATTGCATTATTGAAACAGGCTTTGAGATGTTTATTTTGTTCTTCATTTGCTGGGGCTTTTTTGAGGTAGTATAGACAGTATCTTATCCCTTTGAAGCTGTCTTCTCATGTCTTTCCATTTTATCCCGGAATGCAGTTAAAGATACTATTTACCTTGAACTGCGTAGTAAAACAGGAAATTTCTGCCCATGCAAAGGCAATCCAAAAGGGAACAGCTGTATGAGAAGCTTGGAAAAGCCTCAGAATTTAAAACTTCATTGGAAGAGCACAAAAGCAAAGCTAACAGTCTCTTCTCGGTGCCTTATAGGAAGCCTTTTTGCTCTAAGTTACTCCAATCTTCAGGCATGTTTTGCTGTGGACCGTGTAGTTCTGGCAAGCCCTGCTTTTAGTCCTTTGAGGAATCAAACAAGTACACCAGGAGCAATACAGTTTTAACTGCCCCTTTAGCCTGCTTGTATCTGTCAGTGTTTCTTAAACACAAGACAAGGTGACCCATAAGTGATGTGCCTTTAACAAGATAGGCTTTGATTCTTTAGACAGAAGGGTTGATCGAGGAAAACTTGCACTTCACAAGTGTACTAATCAACTTTCTTCTTCGTAATGCTTTGTGCATGATATGTTTGCTGGCTTCATGCCTAATGAGGGGGAAGTGAAACCGCTGTAAATATGTAGATTAGTAATAAGTGCTGTCAGTGATCACCTGCGGTCTCAGAACCACCAGACAACAAGTACAAACTCCAAATTTCTCTCCTCTGCCTTTTTGCATTCTAATCAGAACAAAGTATTTATGCCAACAGGGGAAAGAACAGGACAACACAATCTCGAAATAAAAAATAAAGAACACCACAAAACACCGTTAAGTGTAGTAGCTATGTTACTTCACTTTGTAATATGGGGGCTTATTCAAAGAGAGACTAAAACTAGTCTAGTCATTCTTTGCCTTACAGAACCGGACTGAAACTTGTTCTCTTTTCTTCAGTCTTAGATTTTCAACAGATTAAGCTACAATTGCTGTGGCTATTTCTAATAAAGCCAACTTAAAAAAAAAAGCTTAGTAGTCTGAATTCTAACACACTGCTCAGGTTAAAATTTAGATATCCTCTTAAAAGTTAGCTTAGTAGTAATGCATGATGTAAGACAAGTATCTCAGACTTCATTGGACTCCTGCATCTCTAGATATATGATGAAGTTAGATTGAGTTACTCTGGCTTAAGGCCACAAGCTGAGCTGAAGTAGCTCCATGGTACTTGAAGTCAAATCCAGCTGCGGGGTAAAGTGCATGAGATAAACTTAGTAAGGGTGGTACAAGGCAGCACATTGTCATTACTGAAATAGCAAAGTCATTAAAACAGCAAATCCTCCAGTAAATCTGTGAAAAGCTTGAAAGCCTATATATAAGCTCAAAAATAATATAAATTTTCTGTGTCCGAGTGACAGAACCACCTCTTTGTCATTCATTGCAATCAAATTTAAAACTATACCATTTTAGGTTCTGTGTTATATTTACATTCAGGTGCCATTTGGCTCGAGCATAACCCATCCTTGTGCTCTCTTGCAGATAACTTCCTTTTTAGTGATGAAATTATAGCCAATGGTTTCCACTCCTGTGACAGTGATGAAGAAGACAGAGCTTCACATGCAAGTTCTAGTGATTGGACCCCAAGACCACGTATAGGTAGAAGCCTGTGTAATGTTCTTAGATGCTGTTTGCCTTGGAAAAGTTACTTACCGCTTCCCAGTCTTCAGATGAGTTCTTCTGTTGAAATAAGTGGCAGTTAGTGCTTAGAGTTGTTGCCTGTATTCTAGAAGCTATTGAAGAAGTTTCAAAAGTAACCTCTTGGAATTCGCTGTATTTCAATTGTCAGCGTCTTTTGTGTAGAAATCCTGCCACGATCCATATTAAAAGCACATGCACAGACTCACTGAGATTTAAGGCATATTTGTAGCCTGTTATTTAGTATTAATTCTTTAAAGAGCAGGCATGATAATACCACAGCATTTGTGTTGCCAGTATTGATAAGAATAACGGCAAGAAAACCCATTATAACACCACAGTATTCCATGTAAAATCTGCACCTATGCTGATCCCTCCTTACAGGATCACCGAGTAAATCCATATAACAATTATTTTCTTCATGTTCTGTAACTAGCAATAGCTGTTTGGATCCCCTTAGTCCATAGAGCATCTTAAGATTTACCTGGTTTTCTTGTACTGCTCTAATCTCAAGTGCTTCTCGAAAGATTGATTTGATGGCTTTAGGAGGTCACATCTGAAACAATCAGTGGTTAGATAACTAAAAGAACAACAAAAGCCATGGATTGATGGGTCCTATTTGTCTCTTTAGAGTGGTTTTATAATATGACTAGAAAATGTGTGTTTGTTGTCTCTTCAATGTATTGCTGTAAATACCTTACAAAAGGTTGAAAACACACAAAGGAAGCCATAAAATGAAGATACGTTGTGAAAATCTTGTTGCTAAATCTTGTTGCTAAGTGCGTGCACCTCTAAGAGCCATCAAATTTAGTTTACTATGAACTGGGACTTCTACCTTGACTAACTTTCTGTGAAATCCTTCATGGGTTAGCATAAAACAACAAATAAGTAAAAACCCCTGAGCTAAACTGTCACTTCAGAATTTAGACCAAAACATACAGAGGTCTGGATGAATCAAGCATCAAATTAGATTAATAAATGGATCATAACCACCTGAAATTCTTGACTCCATTATAACTTGGATTTTTATTTTTTTTTTCCCAATTTCCTTAGGTCCCTACACCTTTGTTCAGCAGCATCTCATGTTAGGTACAGACCCACGGACGATTTTGAAAGACCTGCTACCAGAAACAATCCCTCCGCCTGAGCTGGATGATATGACACTATGGCAAATTGTTATAAACATTCTTTCAGAACCACCAAAAAGAAAAAAGCGAAAAGATATTAATACTATTGACGATGCTGTGAAACTTTTACAAGAATGCAAAAAAGTAATGGTCTTGACTGGAGCTGGGGTACGTATTCAGTGAGAGAATGTATAGACAGTTGGTTAATACTTGCCCAGTGCTTCCCAGCATGCAGGTGATGTCACCCTCGCAGTGTTTGTAATCAAATAACTCTGCTAGGTGGGAAGAGGGGGCACAGCTGCCCTAGAGCAATGCCCGCTGCACAACCGGAGCTTAAGTTGGAAATTACAAGATTTCTCTTCTTGCAAGAAAATATTCATGTGCATTTAAACTCTTAAACAGTTGCTTCCCTGCAAAATAGTTACAGAGTAAGGTCACATCTACCTGTTCCAGAACATTTTCTATCCTAACAATTTTTTTCATTTGAAACAAAGGTAATGATTTTTTTTAAACAAAATAGCAGTGAAAGTCTTAAAATACCTCATGGTGCTCAAAGGACTAGAAGAACAGGACTGGAAAAGAAAAAAAAAAAGGAGAGTTGGAGGGGAGGATTATAAGGAGGGTTTGAGTAGATTTCAGTAGACTAAATTTTGCTTTCAACATACACCGCTCTGACGGTAATAAAATTACTGTTCTACCAAAGCACGTTTTTCAGTTGTGCATTTGGACCTTTATATCCATGTACCAGATCACAGTAACCAAGGCCGATCATTTTTTCCTTCTGTTTATACACAGAGGGTGGGGCACCGTTCAGAAAAAGATGAGGAATGCTTGTCAGAGAAGCGCTACCTCTGTTAATCTACAATTTCTATCCTACATCTGGTTCTGCTCTTCTCATAGTATTTTGGGGTAATCTGAGACAATAAATCTTAGTTTTTATTGCCTGCTACAATGATTTGATAAACAGCGTTTATAAAGGAGGAGTTTATTCATCAGAAGCAAGTATTTACTCTGTTACTTTGTTAGCAGGTAGAAAAAACAAAACACAACCACCTTGTCCAAACCTAAGTTGGCAAATCAATGAACACCTGCTAATCACATCTAATGCAGCAGTAGCCTAAATTTTTGTTCGTTTCTTACAAGACTTTCATTAGTAAAAGTAAGTTCTGGTGTCCTATTACTGTCTGTACAGATTGTACTAAAGGGTTTTTCTGTCCAGCTGTAAAACTTTGTTTCTGTGCTGTTTCTCCTGCTTACGATTTGGGAATTGTTATAAAGAAAAAAGAAAAGGAAAAAAAAAACCCAGAAAATAAATACGCAGAACCCAGCCTGGTTTTGTTCTTAATGTCTCCAAGCACTGTGAGCCTGCAGAACTGTGGTTTCCCAGATAGTTTGTATCATAGCAACTCTTTATGGCCCAATATGTAGTTTCACTCATTTCAGATTGCAAAAATATATTTCAGGTGTCTGTGTCTTGTGGAATACCTGACTTTAGATCAAGAGATGGCATCTATGCACGCCTTGCTGTAGACTTCCCAGACCTTCCAGATCCGCAAGCCATGTTTGATATAGAATACTTCAGAAAGGATCCCAGACCATTTTTTAAGTTTGCAAAGGTATGGTTTTCCAACAGTTCTTATCTTGGTCAGTAAAGACAGATAACAATATTATTAAAGTGCATCAATCAGATATAAAACTATTCTGTTAATAAAATGGTATCTTTGCCCTATTTTATTAAGCAAACAGGATAGAAAAATTTTAGTAGAATTGACTTTAATGTGAGCCCTCATTCAGTGGCGTAACACCTCTCCTCCAGCTGAGCTTTGCCATGTATCAATTCTATATGCTCAGTGTTACTTTAGTCATTGTACGCAACCACCTAGTAGCCTTGTGACAAATAGTTAGAAACATGCCTTTTTTTTAAGCTTAATTCTTTTAAGCTTTGTGGGTTTTAAGCTTTGTTCATTATATGTACAACCATTCCAGATGATGTCTCTGATTTCAGGCAGGATAAATAAAAATTTGTAGTTATTTGATCAAACCTCCGTAATCTTAGCTGCTGTTACTTTCTCTGAAAAACAAAAGAATATGAGTGTGTTTTGGCCAGCATGTAATGTGGAAAGCTGTGTTTGAATCTGATATGCTGTGGCTCTTCAGTGTCATACAATACGTCACAGTAAAAAGGCCTAAAGTAGTTTCATGCATTAAAAAGTTTGTTCTTGTTTCAGGTTTTGATATAACTGACACAAGGACCTATACATCTTAGCAAATCAAAGCCTTTTTGCAGGGACTGTGTTCACTTAAACGGGAGAACACGGCAGTTTTTGAAAAGATGCTAGTGATAGTAAACTGTTTAAAAGGAAAAGACTGCATCTCTGAGACAAGAAGGAATTGTAGAAGCTGTAGACCTATACAGAAACAAAAAAAAAAATAATGATCACATGTAGTCTGGAATTTCCTCAGGACAAAAATATCAAAACCAAAATATTATAAGAAATACTACAGGGACCAGTAAGGACTTGTGAAAATCCATCACTACTGATTATTCACTTTTTCTTCCCTTCACTCAGAATTTATACTACCGCTGTGTTACAGATATTGAAAAAAAAAAAATCAATGCATTCTTCAGCTGCTTGGCTTTCTCTGAAAGCTCCTAGCCAGGTATTAACATGTTTTGATGCTCCTTAGTATATTCAGTTCCTGGGGTTTTTAATATTCAGAGAAAAAAGCAAACAAAAAAACAACCCCACAACAAACAAAAACCCCAACTTCTGTGAAGACTTCTAATTCCATGAAATTTTAAGTTCCTTTAATTCTAGGGGCAAAGGACAACTAAATAAATTTGCAGAGCTCAGTGACAGAACTTGCCTTGCTTCTTCAGCCTGAGATATAAAAGCTTTTAGAACATCATGAATATCTGATGACGGTCGTGTAATAGCCTGCTCATATCTGGGTGATAGCACTATGAGCAATCACTCATCCTCGCTGCAGTTGAACTCCAAAGACCCACGTAGCTTCAGAATTACTAGTAACTTGAAATATTTTGGAGAAAACCAAATGCTTTCCAAAAGTCACTTTTGTTTGTTAGTAGTTAGGCTATGGAGTAGCTGAAGGCACAGCTGTCACAAAAGTCAGTTTAACAGTTCACTGTTGTGTTAGAACTTTTGGTTCAGCTTTAAGTATCTCTTGGTAAGGTGGGTAGCAGCCTCCTTCTTTCTAACATTCTTTTGGCCAGTGACTCTTGTGGTTTTTCTGTAAAAACACTTCACTTTTTCCACGTGAGACTGCAGCCCAGTTCCTGTTCAGTGGTGGGAGTGACTGGAGAACAGAGGGTCTGGAATTCAAGTTTCTCCCCTAAACAAGTGCTCCTGAGCAACACAGTGGTGGTGCTGCTGCCCTCCTTGTCACACAGCTACCAGAGGTACCACCTGGAGTGGTCAGCTCTAGACAGAGGTTCCTAATGTGAAGCTTTCTTCACCTGGGTACCCACATTTAATTTTTCCTTTGGGCAGGCTCCTTGCTCATTGTCAGCAAACATCAAATCATTCTACAAGAGTGCCTGCATTTTTCCCATGTGCTCTTTGAATACACCTACCCCCTCTACCATGATCTAACAGAAGGGCTCAGCATGCCAGGCAGGGTGGAATTGCTCTGCTAAGCCACGTGGTTTGAACTTGGTGACTACTGTAGCTAAATTGGCAGAGCTGGTCCCAGTACCACCCATCTTCCCCTTTATACCCAATGCCATTCTGCTTTCTAGCTTTCCATCTCGGAACGGCCACTGATAATGTTGAGGAATAAGAACTGCTTATCCCAGATCAAAAGTCCAGGATCCAAATTCCTCATGAGATTTTTACCAGCCTGCAGTTAAACCATAGGTGTTACTTGACACTAGCAGAGGAAAAAAAAAAGCTTTCCTGTTGCCTAAGTCTCAAACTCAAAAAAGACTGAAACTTTGCTTTTATGCTGTGTGAAGAACAAAATACAAGCTTGCATGGAGCAATTCATCCTGATGTGATCAGAAGCTCAGCTGCTGAAAGAAGAGTTGGATCTGATAGAAATGGCAAAATGCAAAGGGAGCGCCCATATTAACTGCTGATAAAATCAGTACTCGTAATATTTAGCTCCGTGTGAATTTCTGCAGTTGGAACAAAGATATTGTGTATCTATTTATTTTATTCTGAATTCCCTAGGAAATCTATCCAGGACAATTCCAGCCATCTCTCTGTCACAAGTTCATAGCTTTGATGGATAAAGAAGGAAAACTACTTCGCAACTATACTCAGAACATAGACACGTTGGAACAGGTTGCAGGAATCCAAAGGATAATACAGTGTCATGGTTAGTGGCTTTAGCTTCACTTATTTTATGTGTAGGAATAATTTTTACTGGTGCATGTGACAAAGCTATTGCTATTGGAATTAATTTTTTTAATTGGCATTTGTCTGCATTCAGCCCATCTTCATTTCAGCCCTGTATCTCCATATAGCCCGTAGGAGCTAAACTATAAGCAATTGCTCTCTCTCACCCGGTGACCCTTCCCCAGCTGAGAAGGAGGTTTGGGAAAAGGAGAGCAGACCTGTGGATTGAAATGAGAACACCAAACTAATACCAGTGTAAAATAAACAAAGGTATACTCAGCCCAGGGACTGCACGGCAGCCACAGCAAACAGGAAAGCTGTCCATCGGGAACAGAATGGTGAGCCAGCCTCTTCAGGGACGGGCAGAAGGACAAGGACCAGAAGAAGCCCAAGCAGGAGGCCTCCTGACCTTAGCAAACTTCCCACTTTATACTGAGCATGGCATTATGGGGTGGAACACACCTGTAATCAACTCGAGTCAGCTGCCCTGGCTGACTCCAAACTGCTAACACCCTGCAGACCGTGGAAGGCTTGGGATTCTGTCCCAGTGAAACCAGGACACTGTCTCTTGGCAATAAATAGTTGGCTTTTGAAATGTTGAGTTTTTTAAAGGTAGTTTAAGTATTTAGATAAGAATTTCAAGTGGAAGTACTTTCAGAAGTTATGCTTGACAAGCAGTTGTCTTTGTGTATCAGTGAAGAGCCGTGCCCTGTTTGCACAAGCCTAGACCTTAACTTTTACAATTTATTTGGTGCTCCTTTATATTCATGTGTGAGAGCACAGTGTGAGAGTCGGTCTCTTTGTAGGTCCCTCTCATTGTGTGTCAATGAAGTGGAGTTTGGCTGATTTATGATTCTCTGTCGAAGTTATATTCCACTGAAATCTTCAACTATCCTGACACTTCAGTGGCTTTACCTCATGTATAAAATACTGTGGACTAATCACCAGCTCAGTTACACGGAAGAGCATCTTATTACACCGTCAGTGTCGTACACACGATGTAATTAGGATACTGAACCAAGTGGAATCTCTTAATTGCTTGAGACACTCGCCACGTCAAGCTAAGTCCAAGGATTCATTTTTAAGGAAAAGACACAGAAAATCAGCATGGATCATTTAGTAGACTTCTGGCAAACAAATTGCTTAAAAGCAATGCTGGCATTTTTGTAAGACCCACTTGTCCAATTCCATCTTCTCCAGGGACCCAGCTCGCTTGGTTTCCTTATCTACAGTGCCAGATTTGTCAAGTGTCTTTTTTTCAGACAGAGCAAATGTGGTGTGACCAAATAGCACACCATGGAATCCTGTCTGTCAAATAGCCCAAATTTAGTGGTAGTTTTCATTTATGCTTCCTGTGTCATGCACTTCCTTTTGCCTGTCACTCTGCATGAGGTGCTTACCATGAACTTCTTCTATGGTTGCAGTTTTGCACATCACTATCACACTCAAGCTTCCCATTTTTTTCAGTTGTGCGCTACAGTCATTTGATTTCAGACCGTCTTTAGTGTATGTCCTGTACAAGTGTATTTTAAATTTAAAAGATTCTTTACAAACATGGTATGGACTTTGAGGATATACAGTTATGCTGCTCCTTAACAAGTGCTAGTTGACCAACAGTAGTGGCTAAAGAGAAGCTGAAACTGGTTTATGTCAAGGTTCGGACTGCTCTATTTTTTCTGTCTTTTTTTTTCCAACAGTGGCAATGGAGTGCCAAATGACAAGGAGCTTTGTCATGATTTGCAGAGTTCATATATGAACCTTTGAACCCATTTCCCGCTACAGGCCTACAGGAAAGTTGGTCCTATGAAAACTACTGTATCTTAGATGCATTTTCTGAATTTAAAACAGCTGTTGCATTCAACCAGCACATCTGGAATTAGACCATATTCCCTGCCATTGCTGTAGCTGAATGATCAGAGGCAGCGGCCTGCTGGCTACACACGACTCGTGCGTGGGGCAGTGAAACCTCTTGATTAAGTCCTTCTGATCGTGAAAAATAACTCACATAAGAGAGCTGCAATTAGGTAGCAACAGATGCCTCAGCCAAGGTTAGGTCTGCTAGCCAGCCAGACAGGTCCCTAATACATGGTATAGAGGCCTAAGTTATTACTATAAACACATCATAATGAGCAAATAAGTGTCATACTTCCTCTAGTCTTTGGAATCCCTCAAGTTCCAGGAGCTGCAGCGCTGAGCATTTCAGAAGGTGTGTGCTCTCCATGCCAGCAGAGATTAGCAGCCCTGTTTTGGTACTGGTGGTTTTCAGCTGTTCCCTAGCTTCTGCAAAGCTTTCAACAGCTTAATTATTATGTTTCTAAAAGGTTCCTTTTGAAGAGAAACTTTTGTGCCCCCTTGTACCTTACTTAATCACCGGGCTTTCCTACTGCCTGTGTAACATCATTAGAAATTAGAGAGCTCCAGACTTCTACTGTATGAGTGACACATTCCGGTGGAAGGTCAAAGATCCTCCTCTTTTTTTTTTTTTTTATACCTCTTGTTTCATGGTCAGAAGAAAATGTGTCAGTTTTCCTCCATCATTCATTCAGCGTTCTGTCAACTTTAGCATTACTCCTTCCACAGGTAAAAGACTTTGTAGGTCTATCTTTCCTGAATATGCGCACACCAAAAGGCTACTCTGGTTTGCACAAGGACTTCACACTGTGCGTATCAGCCACGTGATAAGCCTTCCCTTTAGACAGACAGACACACACATGCTCTACCACATACCTGGGCATCACCTTCAGCTGCTTCAGAAACAGGCCAGTTAGAACTGGATGGAGCAACCAGCTTAAGACAGTCTTGCCAAATAAACAACACAGGAGCTAAGCTGGACACCAAGTTCAGCGCAATGTTTCTGTTCGAAGAGTAGAGCTGTAACTTCTCACTTCTGCGAAGGGAATGCTGCTGCTTCTTCATCGCCTGTAACGAAGTCCTTCATAATGCATAGTTGGGGGGAATGAGAGGACGCAATATAACTTGTGTTGAGTTGCATGTGGGGTATCACTACTCCTAATACAAGATTTCTGCTGACTAACATCTAAAAGAACTGCTTTTAGTACTTTAAATTTTACATTGCTATTTAACGACTGATTTTTATAACACTGCGACGTAACAGGCTTTGTGTCAAAGCAGCTTGGGCAAAAAGACCAAATCTGAATGACTGAAAAATCCTTATTTCTACCATACGGGTTTTTCCCCTCAGGTTCCTTTGCAACAGCTTCCTGCCTGATCTGTAAATACAAAGTTGATTGTGAAGTTGTTCGAGGAGATATTTTCAATCAGGTAAAAAATTTACTTTAACTCACTGCAGCTTTTTAATGAGTAATTCTCTCTCAAAACAAAAAAAGGAAAAAAAAAATCCAAACCACACATGACCAAAACACCACGCTTGGATTGCTTCAAAGATCTGCTTTTAAAGGCTACATATCTTTGCATGTGTTTTGTAAAAGTGCCTACTTGTATTTTAGCATTTCCTCTGGTATTTAAAAGTATAAGCAGTATACTCAAGTGTATTCATACTGTACTGCAAAAACAAGGTAATGAGAAAAATCAGAACAAAACCATGAGTCCATTTTTAATGGCGCCTCAGAAAAGCAGAGGTTAAAATGGTAAGTAGAAAGTTGGATTTATACCTGGTTTACATTCATCTGAGCTCACCGTCACACTGAGAAAGCATTCTTAGCTACTGGAAACATCACAGAATCATCAAGGTTGGAGAAGACCTCTAAGCTCATCAAGCCCAACCACCTACCCAGCCTACCTTGGTCACTCTTTGAACATTACCTGTATTAACAATGTCTTTAAATAGATGATGCCTGGAGAAATTGCTAACTACAGAGCAGGCTCTCAGCAAGGAAGAGGATCACGTGAGATGTTGGCCATTGCTTTCTAGGACTCTTGAACTCTTCCATATTCCAAACTGCCCACATCTGGGTGTGAAGTGCCCCAGGGCCAAGGCAGGCGTTTGTTCTGCTCAGTCAGAGCAGGTGAACCTTTGGCTTGGCAAGACCCTCTTCGCTCTTCCTCCCCTTCTTTTGAAGGAAGAGGGATGGTGATGCTCAGATCAAAAAGATCTTGTTTATACAAGTGGAAGGGGACTCTTTTTCTGCATGTTACTTGGATAAATGCTTAGAGTCCACAGTTGCAACTTTAGATGAGAGACATGGAAAAGATGTAAATCTTCCAGGTATTGCATTTGAACTGAAACTTGATGAAATGGAGCTTTCAGAAGAAATGCTTGAGTTAAAGCTAACAAGTGTGACTCTCATAAGTCTAAAGCTGTGTAACACTGAAATACTGAATGTGAAATCGGGTTTACTTTGCTATTATGAATATTTTTTTTTTAAGAACTTTTTATCTAACATATGTTTGCTGCTCCTTTACCTCTCAAGCCAGCTGGTTGGAGTTTTAGGTTTTCTTCCTTCTAAACAACCTTCGTAAGCATGCTGTCATTTTCTGGTTTGGCTGTTATCGGCCGTGTCTCCTTTTCTGAACCATACTCAAAATCAATATATGTTCATATGCTGAGCCAGACTTCTGCCCCATGGCCCATCCCTGCTGGTGGTCAGTAACGTAAATGTGGGGAAGTGGAGAGAAGGAGCCTGTAGCAATACCTCTGCTTAATGAGAACAAAGAGGGTTCTTACTCCCCAGATGAAACTGAAGGAGTTTTTTACACCCTCTCTCTTACATTACTATTGCCAAGTGTCTCCTTCCAGGGCAGACCCTCCAGCTGTAATACGGAATTATTTTCCTAATGCAAAATAAATGCGGTTATTGCCAAATACAATTTCACATAACAATATCCTTCTCTCCTTTATGCCTGAAAAAAAAGTTCTGTTTGCCATCACTGCCTCTATTCCTTAGCCTGCATTTCCCAAAGGAGTGCTGTGTCGTTTCTTTTTCTGTTGCCTCTAGAATATAGAATTTAATTCCTTGGATATCTGTACTTGCCAAACAAAACACTGTCCCTTTCAGCAGCTTTGTTCTCTGACAAGTCCTCCTGCACAAAAGTGGTTTTAGCACCTGGGTTCCAATAGGTAGTCCAGTTTGTAGTCTCTTCTGTCCTCCACTGCTTCAAAGTTCGGTTGTATATCACCCTAGTTTTCCCTAAAAATTCCACCTTTCTTTTGCTCTGGTCCCTCCCTTGATAGTCCCAAGTGCCTCGGAAGGAGCTCGTGAGTCTAGCTGGCATCTTTCTGCCAGGATTTCCTTTCAGCGTGTTAAGACTGAAAACTGTTTGAGGTCATCCCTTTAGTAAACTACCAGAGTCTTGCTGCAGCTCTTCATTCTTTTGCCACTTCCAAGATGCCGTGCTGGTTCCCTTCTCTTAGTTGCTGTACGCAACCATCCTTCTGGATGAGAAGCAGCAGCAGTTTATAAACCACACATAGAACTTATGAATAAAACAACTGTCAGTCACTTCCAAAATTACCACTTTCACTTTGATTTTGATTATTTTAGGCAGCTTCAAGAAATAATGAAAGGTCTCAGGTTTAGGAAGAAAAGGCCTAGGAAATTGAAAACACCTGTTCTTGGATATTCTTAAGCCAAGATAATCTTTGCGGATCTCAGTTTTGGTATACAGATAACATCAATAGTCAAGCAGAAAATCCGTTTTTCTTTTATTAGACAAATACATCAGCAGAGGTGGTGGGGTTTTGGGGAGGGTGCTGCTTCTGGAGGGAAAGAGGTCCCTAGGCAACGGAGTGGCCAGTTACCTAGCGTTAACTTCTTGGTATCAATTTCAGCTCTTGGAATAGATCTTCCCCCCTTACTGATGACCTTTCTGAGGATTAGCAGAGAAGCCGGTGAGTAGTGCAGTGTTGAAATGTATTTGTGGGCCCATTGCAGCCACTCAGATATTTGGAGAGGGGCATCCCTTGCTCTACAGAGTCACTGTGTCACAAGTCGTTGGACTTCCCGCCAGAAAGATGGAAGCAGAATTAATATTACTTGGTCTCTTTTCATCAAAAGCTAGAGGTCTTCATTTCATCTTCCTCCTAATACAGAGCAAATTATTTTCCCTTCTTAAGCTTCCAACTGAAAGGGCAAAGGCATCACTAACATCAACAGAAAAGACAGCAGGGTCAGAAGCTTAAGAAAAGTTGAAGCTGTTTGTGTGTGATGAGCTCTCAGTTTCTAATAGGTAAAGATCCAAGGAAAAAGATTTAAAATTCCTTCTGCCCACGAAGGTGAAGGTTTCCTCCATACCAGTTCCTAGTTCTTGTGCCATAACGCTTCTCACCCATCCCTCCCACAAGGTTTTCTTCAAAGAAGGGTTGGGTTCTCTTTTCAGAGACTTACATTTTTGGGAAAGGCACTTTGACACCAGAGAAAGGCCTTTGACTTGTGATGTCTTCTCTTTTGGAAAACATTGTCTTTTGTCTTACTGCAGGCTAGTTCTTTGATTTAAATTTTTGAGGTTGGGTATTATTTTTTCTGCACGTTCTCTGTACAAGAGGGAGTTGTGACGCATTTAAATGTCACTTTTCATGTTTCTGTACTGGAGCAGGTAATATAGATCTCTTTACATAGCACTGATTTGCTTTTGATGACTGCTGTTGGATTGCAGCTACATTTAGCTCCTTAGATTTATACTGGGGTATCGAATTCTAGCACTACAGCTGAGAAGACTTGGAACCATTTGAAAGAAAAATTGCTCAGTAGTAACTGAAATGTCTGTACGTGTATCACTCACCTTCTGGCTTTTCTCCTCTCTGAAAAAGTGGTAAGACAGGAAAGAGTTGAAAGAGGTCCCAAAGATCAGAAAATCCTCTGGTTTGGCAAGGAAAGGGAGCCTGCTTCTCCACAAGCATAACTCTCATCCACTTTTTTTACTGAACAAGGGTTCTGCTCTGTTTTTGGAGGAATTGGAAAAGATTAAAATGGAGATCGTACAAAAGTTTTCTGTGTTCTTGTCCTGCGTGCTTTGTGCTGGCCGCAGTGCTGTGCTGCCACAGTGCCATGTTGCTTTATGCGTGTAACACATAGACGCTTTCAGAGGAGGAGAAAGTAGAGAGGTAAAGCTCTGCAGTGTACTCTTTGATGAGCAAAGGGTTTAGATCTGATCACAGAATAGAAACCGACAGTGCAATCTAGGTTTTTGCTCTGATGAAACCAAGCAAAGTATATTCCTGTCAAATAGGAGGGAGTTACCCATTGGGGCCCAGCATGACTTTTGGACTTTGGCTTCGTTGCCAGGTGAGAACTGTGATGTAGCTCTGTGGTTTCTCCCTTCTGACTTAGGAGGACTCCCTCTTCCCTCCTGCTGTAGTTTTATTTGTGTGTGTGTGCAGTTGCTACAGGTGGGAGTAAAAAATGTACTTGTCTGTATATCCACCAGAAATGTGAAAGGAGGAAATAGCACTGAAGTTTCCTTGTCTTTTGCCAAAATAAGTCACTGCGAATTCCTAAAATCTGAGGTTTTCCAGGGCCCAGCCCTGAACTGTAGTAACGGGCGATGTTCTAATGCAGGTGGTACCCACGTGTCCCAGATGTCCACCTGATGAACCACTGGCTATCATGAAGCCGGACATAGTGTTCTTTGGAGAGAACTTACCCGAGCAGTTCCATCGCGCCATGAAATACGACAAAAATGAAGTCGATCTCCTTATTGTCATTGGATCTTCACTGAAAGTAAGACCAGTTGCATTGATTCCAAGTAAGTGATTGTTTCTGGTAATATTTGCTTCCAGAAATGTGGATCAAAAGTGAAATTCTCAGCTAAGAGCTCTAGGAAATGCTTTTGGCCCGATTCAGTGAAGAAATGAGATTAAGCATCTAGTTGTCTCAGATGGAAACTGATTGCCTAGATAAAGCTGAAATGCGCAAGAAAGTAGCAAATTCTAAGTATTTTTTCTATGCTCTGGGCAGATCTTGAAGTAATGACAATCTGAAAAACTATGCCCCTAAAACTTGAATGATTCTATTTTGAGATTCAATTTGTTTCTCTCCGTGCTTGCAATATGTTTGCAGAGTTTTCTTGAAAGATTCAGAAAGGAATCATCTTTAAAAAGATAAATGTAGTATTAAGAAAACCCGACATACGAAGTACCTCAGGTGTCCAAGTCAGTACTTAGTACTAAATGATATGCAGTGGGCATTATATAGCCTGTCACCATTTGGACCCTTAGCTTTCAACAGCCATATGGAAAAAAAAACCACCCTCTACTAATACATGTTATAGAAAAATGCCCTTTGGGGAGACTGAGAACACACCACTTCCCAGCAGTATATTGTTCCTGTGCACCTAAGTACATAAAATGACTGCACAAAATTAGCATCGTTCTTCTAAGAGCTTATAGTACTAATTTTAATAGTCTTTTTAACACTTGACCAAACATTGCTGCAAGTCAGTATTTCTGTGCACATGCTTCTCAGTCGAGGAACACTTTTTACTGGGAAAAAAAAACAAACACGAAAACAACAGGGAAAGAAGTCTGGCTAGGTTTCAGCAGGCACAGCACCTCAATCCGATGTTGTTGAATTTGGGGTTTGCTTGTCTTCTTCCTAATCTGACTGGTTTGGTCTGGTTGCAAGTGAAGGTATTAAGAGAAGCCTGAGGAATCAAGCTTTCTAAGTAGATCTCTGCTGAGAGTATAACTGAAGTGACTACCTTTAAATTCTCTTTTCTCTGTCTAGGTTCCATCCCCCATGAAGTGCCTCAGATCTTAATTAATAGGGAGCCTTTGCCTCATCTACACTTTGACGTGGAGCTTCTTGGAGACTGTGATGTTATTATCAATGAATTATGTCAAAGGCTAGGTAGTGAATATACAAAACTTTGCTACAACTCAGTAAAACTTTCAGAAATAACAGAAAAGCCTCCACGAACGCACAAGGAGCTGGAAACGCACTCATCTGAGCTACCACCTACCCCTTTAAACATTTCAGAAGACTCTAGTTCACCAGAAGGAGTGACTCCACCAGATACTTTGGTGGTGGCTTCAGAGCCCACAGCTGAATGTAAGGCAGAAAACTCTGATCCTGCCTCGGAGACTAAAGGGACCCGCACAGAGGAAAAGCTTCAGGACACACAGACATCATCAGAAACCCCTGAAAATCCTACTAGTGAACTAATGAACTCTGAAACAATGAAGGAAAATGGATCTAACAATGGAGAAAATAAAGAAAAAAATGAAATACTGAAGAAGTGCTGGGTAAACAGATCTGCAAAAGAACAGATCAGCAAAAGGCTGGATGGTGAGTGGTTGTTCATTTCAGTATTTTTCATTTTTTGGCCGAGATGGTTTTTTTAGATTTAAACCAATAAATCAGTTGCCCTTGAGGGAATCAGTGGGGTTTGGTGGTTATGTGTGTTCAGACAAGTGTCTGCATAACTCATCATTGGATTCTTTCATTTCTTTTGGACAAGCTGATAGGAAATTATTTTGTAATTCATTATAGGTTTTTATAATCCTAAAAAGATGAGAGTTTAAGAGCCTGAAGGTAGGTATCAAACACTAAATCATTTTCTAATGTTTTCAAATGCATTTTCAGAAAAATTAGTTTGATCCTGAGGTGTGCAGCAGCTGATCGCACTCAGTCATCATTGGGTAGGGCAGTAGAACTGACAGATGAAATCCTGTTGGGAGTTGAAAAGGAAATCTCACAGTGTGCTGGAGCCAGGCACATTTAGAAGGAACCATTAGGCTTTCCAAGGAGGCCTTTCAGTGTGCCCTCTCTTAACTCCTGTACGCAGTTGCCAGGCTAGAAAGTCAGTGTGGATGAAGAACCAGATATTAATCTACAACCTTCCAAAGCAAAGACTGGTTTTAAACTTTGTCCAGTACTCTGTGCAGTGGGTTCCAGTTCTGTTACAGGTAGAGGAAATCCAGCTGTGAATCCTGCCAGTGAAAAAAGCTGTGGAACATTAAAGTTTAAATGCTCTTTTGTGTCAGTGGAAGGGAGGAGAAGGCATGCTGAGCTCTCCAGTGAAGCATTTGTTGTGTGCTTCGTAGTAAATACACATCTATCGAAATAAATGCATTTCTGACATAATCCAATGTCAGGTAAGTTTCCCTGTTGAAAATACATATAATGCAGATAGATAGATACCATCTAACCAAAAGTCTGCAAGCTCTCGTACGAATCATTCCTTTTATTGACTTTTGAAATTCTGTTTCAGGTACTCAGTATCTATTTTTACCACCGAATCGCTATATTTTCCACGGCGCTGAGGTGTACTCAGACTCTGAGGATGATATCATCTCTTCTAGCTCTTGCGGGAGCAGTAGTGAAAGTGGTTCGTGTCGCAGTCAGAGCTTGGACGTGGAGGATGAGAGCGAGATCGAAGAGTTTTACAATGGCATAGAGGATGAGGATGCTCCTGAAAGGGAAGAGGAACCGGGATTCGGGGAGGATGGAGTTGAGCAAGATGACTCGGCAGCTGAGGAGTCAGCGTATACAAATGAAGTTGCAGGAACTGACCATCCAAGCAACACCTTGTAAAGTGAACACTGACTGGTTACAGAAACTTTCCACCAGCATTAGGAGCTTTGGCATGTCAGATTGAATGTTTACATCTGAGTTTAGAGCAACAAAAACATAAGGATGTAGTGTTTATAAATAACTAAAACAGATTTTCATGCCTAGTTTTTTACCTGTTCAATAAAATTCTATTACTGCTCACTCTACACTAATCTTTTTTTTTTAAGGTACTAGGAAGATCAAAACAATTGTCACTATGTTCACTTTTACGTTCATCTGTCTGGTCAGGCATCCGTGTATATAATACATATTTTTGCTTAATGAATTTCAGCTTATGTTATTTTTAAACAGTTTTGAAAAAGCCATTGGAATGTTAAACTAATATAAAGGGAACAGCTAATTTAGACCAAAGAATGGTATTTTCACACCTCCTGCTTTCTAACAGTTTGGGTTCTTTAAAACCTTCGTAGGCTTCTGCTCAACCTTTCCTTCTCGCCTCGGCTGTCATTAAACACTAGCATTTTCTAAGACCTACCGTGGCAGCTAATTTTGTGCTTTACCAGTTACTTTGTCTGTTTGAGGCATACTAAAATGTGAGTAGATAGAGAAATGGAAACAAGACAGTGAGCACTTGAGAAATCCTATGGCATTTAGATGAAGAAGTGCTGTGAAAGTGCTGAGGTTACTGAGTTAAACACTTCCTGTGGACGTGAAGCAGTCGTGACGTTGGCTCCTTAGCAGTTCTCATCCTGGCATTTTAAATGGAGCGGATCCCCCCGGTAGAAGTTTTCCAGGCTGCATACAAAAGTCAAACACAGCACAGCTTGCAGCATAAACAGCATCTGATACGTTGCCAAGGCCCTAATGCGGAAGCTGGCTTGAGTTCAGAACAGTTTTTCTACCAGCATCTGAGAAGGTGAAATAAAATAAAATAAAATAATATAAA
>VWZK01020757.1:11309-29661 GCA_013396935.1 Baryphthengus martii | reverse complement strand
TCCTGTACCCCCCAAGCAGCGATCCTGCTCCCTCCATCCCATCCTGCAGCCCCCCAGTTCCATCCCGTATCCCACAGTATCAATCCTGCTTCCTTCAGTCCTGTTTCCACTCCCCCAGCACCGATCCTGCCCACTCTGGCCCCATCCTGTATCCCCAACCCCGATCCTACACCTCCTCCGGACCCCCCAATCCTGCATCCTGTATCCTCTGATCCAGCATCCCATAGCCCCAGTCCTGCACCCCTCATCCCCAGTCCAGGATGTGGGGAAGCACCCCAGGAGCTGGGCGAGCACCTCAGGAACTGGGCCAGCACCTTGGGAACTGGGTGAGCACCCTGGGAACTGACCAAGCATCCCAGGAACTAGGTGAGCAGCCCAGGGTGACCAGAAGGTGCCCAGACAGCAAGACCCGGCCGAGGTCGCTGGCAGCCCTGGCTGGGCCGCGTGTGCAAGCGTGTGTGCACACGTGTGCATGTATGTACACGTGTGTGCGCCGAGGTCTGTGAGTGACACCTGCCGTCAAAGCTCTGCCACTTCAGCAGATCTCGTCACCAAGGTCCCCAAGGGCCACCCAGCTCCGCATGGGGCCGTGCCCGGGCACCTTGGGGTGGGTGGGGGTCGTGCCAGGAGGTGACCGGCACCAGGCAGGACATGCCCACAGTGCTCCCGGCAGTGCCACAGCGCTCACCACCTCCCACCACCACTCCGCTGCCCACCCTGGGGATGCTGGTGCAGGGGGGCCGGGTGGCTGCATCCCCTCCAGGTTGGGATGTGGATGCCCCCAGAGCGGGAAGGGGAATGGGATCCAGCTCATTACCGGACAGAGCTCCCAGTTCAGCCTTGCTGTGCCCTTCTGCTTTGTCCCAGTGCCCATCCGTGACCCTTGTCCACTTACAGTGTCCCTCCCGCACATCCCATCCCCGATGGGACCCCCTCCGGTTCCCGCTCCTCATCCCGAGCTGCTCCTGGACAAACACAGCCCTGTCATCGGCCTCACAATACTCTCGGAACTCGCGTTAACATGATTTTTTTTTTCCGTGCTCCTACATACAATGGGCGCCTCGGGGACACGCTGGATGCACACAGGCATCCGGGCTCCCCCCCTCCCCGCTGGCTCAACCCCTCTCAGAATCCTCTTCCCCTTTTGCTTTCAGGGACCTCCCGCGTTCAGGGCCTGAGTCCTTCCCAGATTGTGGGGAAATTCTCCTTCACTCCTTATCTCTGGCCTTTCTTTTCCTCCCACAACAGCAGCTCATCTCGGGAGGTGTTTTGCTCCTCATCCCGGCATTGCAAAACCTACACCTCCTAAATTTTTCCTCTTTGAGCAAATAAACTTCCAAAAACCGGCCTCGTTCTGCCTCCCTGCACCCTCCCCAGCCTCACATACTTCCCCAGTGATGGAGACGTGGGGAGCAACCGCCCCAGTCCTCCCCAACCTCTTGCCGGTCTCCTGAGAAAACACACGGATCCCCTGTGAGAAGCAAGCCGGGCTTTCAAATACTTTCTTTTTCCATCCCTCTGCTGGGAAGGATATTTGAGGGCTGAGTCCCCGGATGATGTAAATCCATGATGTCAGGGTCTGACCGCTGGTTTCCACCCTGCTATCGCCCCTTTCCCACAGAGCTGGGGCTCTGCATGGAGTTTTTTTTCCCCACCTCCCTCCCCGTGCCTTTCCCATGCTCCTGGGACACGGTTCCCTTGCAGATGTGGTTTCCCAAGCCTCACAATCTCCCTTCATTGTCAACGGTCCCACGAGCTCCTCACACCTTCCCGCATGGTGATGGGTGTCCAAGGGGTGCCAGAGCCTGTGCCCCACGGCAGGAAACCTCCTGCTCTGGCAAAACCGGCCCCACGGAGCCCGGGAACTTCTTCCCCAGCTAGGAGGCAGCTCCCACTGACGTGTCAGACATCTGATGTTTTCCTGAGCCCTGGAATAAATAACCCCCCAAACGTTTGTCCTCCCACGCAAGCATCCAGCTCCCGCAGCCCACGGTCAGCTGCTCCATCCGGCACTGCCCATCCCAGTGTTCCGTGGCTCCCTGCACTGGTGAAGGCACAGGAGAGGTAAGAGGGATCCCGTGGTCGTCAAACAATCGCTGCAGGGTGGTGGCGATGCGTTACCGTGGTCTTGCATCCCTCACTTTCCTGATTCCCAAAGGAGTCTGGGCTCCGGCTCCGTGGCCAGGCCATGGGATGGGTCGTGTCCCCCTCATTGGCAAAGGAAGGGCAGGATGGGTGGGCAGAGCTCCTGGCCTGGCCTCCACCCATCGCTCCATGGCCCCGCTCCCTGCCTACGGAGCGCCGAGGGGATGGCAGGCAAAGGACATCGCCAAATCCCTTGGAAAAGCTGCATCTCCGTAGCACGCAGCCCCGAAGGCTGAGCTGGACGATGATGCAGAGGAGTGAAGGAGGTGGCAACATTGGCTTGGCTGCAAGGTGGGGCTTGGTGGGGAGAACTGGTAGAGTCTGGAGTGATGGAAATCCTCTTATCCTGGTTCCTTGGGAGCAGAGCCTGACCCACCCTGGCTCCAAGCTCCTGAATTTCAGGGAGTTGTGGAGAGCCAGAAGGTCTCCCCTGAGCCTCCTTTGCTCCAGGCTGAACAAGCCCAGCTCCCTCAGCCGCTCCTCACTCACTCCTGCTCCAGACCCTTCCCCAGCTCCATTGCCCTTCTCTGGCCACGCTCCAGCCCCTCAAAGTTCTTCTGGGAGTGAAGGAAATGGTCCTTCCAGTGCTACCAGCCCGGCCACTGCTCGCTCTTCTAGTACAGCCGCTACTTCGAGAGCCTGGAGCACTGCAAAACCACCAGGCAGGGCAAGCCCCTGGCCCCCCACCCCACCAATACCCCGACTGCCAAGGCTGACACCCCCACATTGGGGTCCTGGGTGCTTGTGGCCCCCTCTCCACGCTGCAGCACCCGGAGGCTCAGGAAACCTGGCCTGCGCAGGCTGGAGAAATGAGGACACTCGAATTATTGCACAAGGGCTTCCAGGTCCTGCCAAGTTTCTGACGGCTCATCTTCAGCTGCTCCGCCGTCGTGGGGAAGCAGGAAGGTTGAGCTGGTGGCGGGGAGAGCTGAGCCCTTACAAAACTCTGCACACTCCCTGCTCCGGGTGGCTGCTGGTGCTCAGGGCCGGCCGATCAGCCCGGGAGCTTTTCCAATAAAACCCACACCCCTTTTTATGCTGGGGGAGGGCGAGGGTTTGGGGGTGGGTGCCCCAAACCAGTAGGAAGCCCTGGCCGGGTGCCCCACACCCCGGCCAGCCGCAGCTGTGCTCCCCACGGGGAGCTGCGGTCAGGAGCAGGGAGCGGGGTCAGATCCGGGTGCGGGGGCGGCGGGTGCTGGGGCCCCCCACCCCGGCACGGCTGCGGTGCTGGCGGGAGGCAGCTGCAGTGCTGGCGGGGTCCAGTCCTGGGGGGGCTGTGGCCGTGCTGCTCCACGCTCCCCCTGCTCTATCCTGGATGCTCAGCCCTGGGCCAGCATCCCGGTCCTAATAACAATCCAAATAAAACCAGGATCCCAGTGCTAATAACGCCTGGTTCTAATACTGCCTGATCCTAATAGTGCCTCATCCTGGTAACACCAGTATCCTGGTCCTAATAACACTTGATTCTAAGAGTACCTGATCCCAATAATACCAGTTTCCCAGTCCTCAAATTCCCTGATTCTAATAACACCAGCATCCCAGTCCTAATAACACCTGATTCTAATAAATCCTGATCCTAATAATACCAACATCCCAGCTGTAGTAATGCCTGATCCTAATAATGCCTGATTCTAATACCAGTATCCCAATAACACCAGTATCCCAGTCCCAATAACACCTGATTCTAATAATGCCTGATCCTATTAACACCAGCATCCCAGTCCTCACAATCCCTGATCCCAATAACACCAGCATCCTGGTGCTAATAACAATCCCAATACGACCAGCCTCTCCATCCTAATAACACCTGATTCTAATAACTCCCGATCCTAATAACACCCAGTTCCTGGTCCTTATAACACCCAATCCTAATAACACCGGCATCCCAGTCCTCACAATCCCAGTCCTCGGGCAGTGTCTGGTGCCCACGGCCGCCTCCCACATGGGCTGTCGCCAGGAATAGCTCCGAGACCTGATTTTTTCCCCTTATCCTTTATTCCATTCTGCGGGGCAGGAGAGGACAGGACCATTTTTCAGGACATCTTTGGCTCTGGCACAAAGAGGGGTCGGCTCAGGTCGGTCCTGCACCCTGGTGCTGAGCGATGCTCGGGTGGGAACCTCCCGTGACCCTTCTCCCCAAGGTTGTGGCTGCATCAGAAATTCCCCAAAACGCTGCTCAGAGCCCCAAAATGCGTTTTTAAGGCGAAGCAAAAGCGGGAGCTGCCGGGAGCAGGGCGAGCAGGGAGCGAAGAACTGGAACGGAGAATTTTCTTTCTTTAAATGTCACGGTTTGGTTTTTTTTAAGCTATTTTTTCGTTGTTTTTTTTTTTTTTTGCACTTGGGTTTGTCGAAGCTGAGAAGACTTAAGTGACAAAGCAGCTGTCCCCTCGGTGCGGNCAGGGGCAGGACGAGCTTCTTCTCAGCCTGACGAGGGGACAGAAGGACAAAGGGGCAGCGGCAGCAGCACGCTGTCACAAGCCTGGCAGCCCCACGCTTGACTCCCAGGACACAGGGGTTGGGGGTCATCTAAGTAAGGCAGTCACCACTTACCTGCCGGCGCTGGAAGGTCTCGGTGACGGCGTCCAGCCCCGGGATGTTGTCCTTGTCCACGCGGGTGACGTAGCAGGCGCGCCGGAGCTGGGACCTGTAGCTCACCAGCAGCTGTTGGCAGACAGAGCCGGGTCAGCTCCGTTCACATCACCCCATCCCCATTCTCCAGCCCCACTTACGTTCTTGTAGTCATAGATGACCGTGGCCGGGTTTCCATCCCCACCATCCACGTAGAAAGTGGCCGCATCCTCTTCCCAAACGGGTCCTCTCCACATCCGCAGGACCTGGGGGGGACATGAGGGGAGATGGCAGTGCTGGGTTAACGGTTGGACTGGATGATCTGGAAGGTTTCTTCCGACCAAACCCGCTCTACGAGCCTAGGGTTGTACTCACGGCGTCCGCCTGCCGCTGGTCCGCTCGCAGCCACATCAGCAGGGCGCCGGCGATGATCACCACCAGCAAGACCACCACCACCACCACGATGAGGAGGCACTTGAGGTGGTGGCAGCTGAGGAGCTTGCGGGGCAGGTAGCAGAGCAGGCGAGGCACGAAGCAGAGGGCCTTCTTGAGGCAACCGCAGCCGGGGCAGCCGGAGCAACCGGGGCACTTGGGGCACTTGCAGCAGCGGGGCAGGCAGCACTTGGAGCAGCAGACGGTGCAGGGCCAGCAGCAGCAGCCGGGTTTGCAGCACCCGGTGCCGCAACAGCCCTTCTCCGGGTCCTGCCAGTGTGGGAAAGGTGGAAAACTGGGGTGATGTGGAAAGAAATGAGGTCTGGGGGAGTAGGTCCCACCCTGCTGTTCCTGAGCGCTGGGGATGCAGCATCCCACCGGCTCTTCCTCTGTCACACGTGCACTGGGGGCTCACTGGGATAAACTGGGCAAAGTCCCGTGCCAAGCAGAGATGCCGGGCATAGGGACACCCCCAATGTGACTGTGTCACCCCACTGCGGGTCGCAGAGACTCACCAGCGGCTCTTCAACCACCACCTGCTTCTCCATGGTCTCCACCACCTCCTCCTCCTCCTCCCAGCCTGGGCTGCCCTGCAATGGCCGGGGCAGAGGTTTTTATACTGGGGAGCTGGGGTGGGGAACTGGGAGGCCCTTGTGAAGGAGCTCAGGGTCCTGGGGTGCAATCGGGTTCGGGGGTGGAATCCACTTCACGTGTGTTTGCCGATTGCCTTCCCCAGGGCTGGATCCTCCTGGGAACCCGTTGGTCGAGTAGCTCTGAGGACACTTGTCCCCAAGCACGGGGACCTCTCTTGCCGCTTTGGACCGAGGTGTCGGGGCCAAAACAAACCCTCCTGTGTTGGGTCAGAGCTGCCCAATGAGGTGGAGCATCCGGCGGTGGCCATGGCCAAGGCGAGACCTGGCCCCGTGCCCCTGTCCCTTTGCCAGCTCGAGTACCTGAAGCTGCTTGAGGTGGGCCAAGAGCAAATAGGACATCAAAGCTTTCCCACCAACCACAAAATTAGGGTGGGAGTGGGGTCACCATGAGGTAGGGACGTGTCCTAGGACCGCGGCCAGGCTGGGTGCTGCTCCGCAGCCTCGGTCCCCAGGATGTTCTGGCGCTGGGGGCACTTGTGTTGCCAGTGTTAGAGCTTTGGGGGCTGTCCACGGTGTGGATTTGCTCAGAGTGAGGGGGGTCCCAGCTCTGCTGTGTCATCCTGGGGGGGTGTAATTGCCATGGCAGGGTGACACCTCTATGATTTGGCCTTGCCAGGACACGAGCTTCTCCTGCTGGGGGGTTCAGACACCTTCTGGGCCCCTTCCTCATCCCCTGGGACCCCAGACCTGTGCCGGTGGGGGTGCGGGTGTGCACCCCGTTTCACGCTGCCGCCTGTGCCAGGGTGTTGAGGAGCACAGGACACCCTTGCGTGGCTCCTGGCTGTTTGCTCTCCAGCCCCACAGGCAGGAGAGGCTGTGGGAGCTCTTATCACCCTCCTCAGCTGCCCAGACCCTTCTTGACCCAGCTCCTTGCTCAAGTAACGCAGGATTGGGGCATTTTGGGGAGCAGAGCTGCTGGTTCCACATTGACATGAGTCAAGAGGC
Source organism: Baryphthengus martii (assembly GCA_013396935.1). Classification (NCBI taxonomy): domain Eukaryota; kingdom Metazoa; phylum Chordata; class Aves; order Coraciiformes; family Momotidae; genus Baryphthengus; species Baryphthengus martii. Next base: position 22,918 of record VWZK01020757.1, on the reverse strand, counting down.
AATTTCCCTCCTTTTCCCAGCAAAGTATCAGCCCCCCAGGAGCTGTGACCCTCCTCACTGTCCGTGTCGGTGGCCTCAGGGACAACCCTGAGTTAGTGGCCGTGGAAAGGTTCGACCGCACTGCCCAGCCCCGCTGTGCCCCTGGGGGGGTGGTCTGAATCCTCCTGGGGTCTTTTCCTCCCTCCCAGCCCCATCAATCCCCCATTTTCTGGTGCAACAGCACTTGGAAGTGCCCCCCAAGGATTATCCCGGAGCAGAGGAGCTGGAGCTGCTGGGGATGGACGCTGAGGATAGAGGGGAGCTGGAGCAAAAGCGTCATGATGTCTGCAGATACCCTGCTCAGCCCGAGGCTTGGCTTTCACCAGGGATGTGGCACAGTCCCCGTGTCCCCATCGGCATCAGGAGGGGGCAGGGATGGGGACCTTTCCCAGGGAGATGGCCCAGACCCCACAGGGGTGCCAGGGCTGGCTGGGTGGTCTGTCGGTGTCCGTGGGCTGGAGACACAGAGGCTGCCTCTGCCATCTCGTCCTCCCTCCGTGCAAACTGGGAAGGCACAGGGTGTGGGGGACATTGGCCGTGAAGCCCCAGAGACCAGAGGGGGCATTTGAGGATTTGAGGTGCATCTACCTACATCCTGAGCCCATAGGGAACCATCCCTGGGTCACGGTGCCACCCCTCCCTGTCCCGTTGGCGCTGGGGGAAGGACGAGAGCCGCACTGGGAGGCAGAGGCACAGGCTTTACTTGGAAGTGCGAATCCCACAGCAAATTCCACTCGTTTATTGCAAACGCTGTGGAAGGAGCACCTAGAGGATGGGGTGGGTGCCCCCGGGCCACACATACAGGATGGGACCAGGAGAAGGTGAGATGCCCGGGAATCCTGCCTGGAAGGCAACACAGGGACCGTGGGGACGGTGACATCGCCATCTGGCTGTCCCAGCGCTACGCCCAGTAGACGGGGACGGTGCTGCAGAGGATGTTGACGGTGGTGCCCAGGATGGAGCGGTCGGCCAAGGGCACGGCGTTGTGCCCACCCTCCTTCATCTCAGCCTGATGGAGAGACAACAGAAGGGGCTACCATTCTCGATAGACCCCCCTCCAGCGGACACTGCCACAAGCCCGGCAGCCCCACACTTGACCACCAGGACATTGGGGGTCATCTAAGCAAGGTGGGTGGTCACCACTTACCTGCCGGCGCTGGAAAGTCTGTGTGATGGTGTCCAGCCCTGGGATGTTGTCCTTGTCCACACGGGTGATGTAGCAGGTGTGGTGACGCCAGGACCTGTAGCCGACCAGTAGCTGTTGGCAGATAGGTGGGTCAGCCCATCCCCATCCCATCCCCATCACCATCCCCACTACCCCCACCTGCCCCCGTCCCGAGCACCTTGCCGTAGTCATAAACCACCACAGCGGAGGCGTTGAGCCCGTCCCGCACCGCGAACGTCCCCGTCCTTTCCTTCTTGCTCATGGAGAGCTGCTGGAGGGTCCCTTCGCCATCCGGGCCGTGGATGGTCATTCGTAAGACCTGCCAAGCAGAGCTGCTTTGATGGGGTCTAAAGCCCATCCCTGCAAAGCTCCGGTGTTCCCAAAGCCGTCACCGGAGCCGGTGATCCCGTGGCTCCCCCTCCTCCAGCACCCCCTCACCGTCTCGGCGTGCGTCTCGGTGATGTGCAGCCCCAGGAGGAGGAAGGCGACGATGACCACCATGAGGGTGACCACAACCGCCACCATGATCAGGAGGCTCTGGAGCTGGTGGGGGATGCAGGGCGGGCGGGGGGAGGCCGTGTACCTCTAGGAGGGGACAGGGGAGCACCCGGATGAGCCGATGCTGTGGGCTTGGGGACGGCAGCGGGTGCTCAGCCCCGCGCCGGATCCCTCGGGTTGGGTGCCGGGTGCTTCTTACCGGAGGTGCCTCCTCCATCAGCGCCTCTTTGGAGCTGTCGTCCATCCTGCCCTCCCTTGCCGTGCGGCTCCAGTCCCTTTGCCAACCGGAGCCGGGGGGATTTATAGCGTCCCAGGTGGGTGGGGGGAGGCTGGGCCTGCCCTGGCTGCCAAGGTGCCACTTGTGCTCTGTTTGCTGAGCCTGGAGAGGAACCAGGGAGGGGGGTATGAAACCTCCGAGGGCCTTTTCCCAGCATGTAGCTGGCATCGGGGGTGTGGAGGGGTGCGGGGGTGGTGTGCCAAGGCAAACAGCGGGCAGGCAGAGCGTGCCTGCCCTCCACACCCAGCCCTGGGTGCTGCCCGAGGACCCAGCACCCTCAGCACGCATCCCAGGGGTCCCCGCAGCCCTGTGCATGGGCAGCTGTGCCCTCCCCCCGAGTGGGGAAGGAGCTGGCTGGGCTCATTGTTGGCCGGGAACACCGTGCCTGGGACGGGCCGGACGGGTGGGATGGGTGCCCGGTGCCTCCCGCCACCCAGGGCGGGCAGGGAGCTGGCGAGGGCAGCGCTGCAGCAACGGGCACCCGAGTGAAGGATCACCCCTCAGACCAGGTACCCATTGTTCCCTCATCCCGCTGCACCCCGAGAGCGCCCAACGCCCACCCCACGGACGTGGACCCCGCCGTGTTCGCACCGCGGGGATGCTGGTGCTGTCACTCAGCTGCATCCCTCCCTCCATCCCTCCTTCCCTCCCTCTCTCCCTCCCTCTTTCCCGCAGCACAGGAGCATGGTGCGCTGCAGAGCAGCTGGGCGGGCGCCGGCAGCCTCCGCTGCCACCATCGCCTCCCCGCCACGCTGAAATCTGAGGGGAAGGAGAAAAAAAAGAAGAAGAAGAAGAAGGAAAAAAAAGCTTCGCTGCAGCTCCCGGGCTCAGCAGGAGAGGCATCAGCTCCGGGAAGCAGAGCAGGGCTAGGCCAGGGCGATGGAGCTGCAGCGGGGACGGGGGATGCCGAGGGGCCAGCTCTCTGCTCTCCTCCTCTTCCTCACCTTGGCCTGGCTCTGGCTGCTGGCGGGGGGTCGGCGACCCCCCCGGCCGCCTCCTTGCCCCCCGACTTGTTCCTGTACCCGGGACACGGCTTTTTGCGTCGACTCCAAGGCTGTGCCCAAGAACCTGCCCCCTGAGGTCATCTCGCTGTGAGTACCCGGGATGGGTTTGGGGACCGGGACGAGGACAGGGAGCAGGTCACATCCCAGGGGTGCGGGGCTGGCAGGGGCTACCGGTTGTGCTGGGGTGGCAGGGATAGCCTCTTTGTGCTGGGGGCGGGGGGGAAGCAAACGCGTAGTGATGTGGGGTATGGGCGTGTGGGGGTCTCCTGGGGGAAGGAAGGGGCTGGGAACACCCCGGGACTAGTCCCCGTGTCCTGCTGTCGTGTGACAGTGACAGGTCTCCTTGCAGTGCTGGCTGGAGCAGGGCTGCAGCTCGTCTGCCGTGACCTTGGGGACCAGAGCTCCAAGGGGACCCGGCTGGAGGGTCCCTGGGGCCATGGGGGTACCCCAGAGCCTTGTACGGGGATTGCGAGCGTGTGCCTGCGTGTGTGTGTGTGAGTCTCTGGGGGGTGTCCATGCGTGTCCACGCGTGTCCATAAGCACAGGGGTGCTGCAGGGCAGGGATATGTGTGCTGGGGAGGGTGCCAGCCCCCGGGGATGCTGTGGGGCTGAGCACCCCTGGCAGGCAGGATGGCTGCTGGGACCACCGTCCCACGAGCTGTCCCTTTGCCCAGCACCCCGAGCAGGCGCTGGCAGGCAGCGGGGATGGTGCTGAGGGGCAAGGGGGGTGGTAGAGCCCCCCCTTCTCGGGGCTGTCCCCTCTCCAGCACAGCCCTGAAGCTCCGTCTCTCCGGCAGGACGATGGTGAACGCAGCCTTCACCGAGATCCGGGAGGCAGCTTTCGCCCACATCCCCTCGCTGCAGTTTCTGTACGTGTCCCAGTCACCCCTCGGCCCATCCTGCCTCATCATCCCAGTGCCCCCCGTGCCCATCCTGCCCGGTGATCCCGGTGCTGACGCCTCCTCCCTTTCTTTTCAGCCTGCTCAACTCCAACAAGTTCACGCTGATCGGTGACAACGCCTTCGCCGGGCTCTCGCACCTCCAGTACCTGTGCGTGGGACGGGGACACGGGGACACGGGGACAGAGGGACAGGGGTGGCCCTGGGGAGGGCACGGGGAGGGCAGGGGGATCGGCAGGGCCGTGCCACCATCTCCTCCCACCCCAGGTTCATCGAGAACAATGACATCCAGGCGCTTTCAAAGGCCACTTTCCGTGGGCTCAAGTCCCTGACCCACCTGTGAGTACCAAGCGGGGGGCTCCCATATCCCTGGGGACATGGGGATGGCTCTTGTCCTATCACTACAGCCGGGCCTGTGTCACCTTCACAAACCCTCCAGATCCTTGGCCAACAACAACCTGCAGACGTTGCCCCGGGACCTCTTCAAGCCTCTGGACATCCTGAGCGACCTGTAAGGCTGTCGTGTCACCGGGGGGACACCCCCGGGACAGCGGGATGGGGAGAGGATGACCTCCCGGATTCTCAGGGTGCCGGGGGTGACTCGGTGCCGTCCTCGGCAGGGACCTCCGGGGCAACACGCTGGCCTGTGACTGCAAGATCAAGTGGCTGGTGGAGTGGCTGGAAAACACCAACACCACGGTCCCTGCCACCTTCTGCAGCAGCCCCGGGCAGTTTGAGGGACAGCGGATCCGGGACCTGGCCCTCAGTGACTTCCAGTGCATCACCACGGGTAAGGGACCTCGGCCACCCACCGCCCCCCCCTCCTGGGGTGTCCAGACCCTCACTGCCGCCTCTCCCTTCAGATTTTGTGGTGCACCAGGTCCTACCCTTCCAGGCGGTGTCGGCTGAGCCCTTCACCTACGCCAGCGACCTCTACGTCGCTCTGGCACAGCCCGGTGCCAGCAGCTGCACCGTCCTCAAGTGGGACTACGTGGAGCGCAAGCTGCGTGACTTTGACCGCATCCCCGGTAAGGCAGCCGGGTCGAGGGGGGGGGTTCCCCTCCTGGGTCGTCACCTTCATTTTGGGGTGACTGGGGAAGGGGACGTCCCCGCGGTGACACGGTGCCGCCCGGCAGCTCACTCGGCGGTGCACTGCAAGCCCATCGTGGCGCAGAACCAGCTGTACGTGGTGGTGGCCCAGCTCTTCGGCGGCTCCTACATCTACCGCTGGGACACCGCCGTGGACAAGTTCATCAAGATCCAGGACATCGACAGCCAGAAGACCCGCAAGCCCAACGACATCGAGGCCTTCCAGATCGAAGGCGACTGGTACTTCGTCATCGCAGACAGCTCCAAGGCCGGCTCCACCAGCCTCTACCGCCTCAACCAGAACGGCTTCTACTCCCACCAAGCCCTCCACGCCTGGCACCGCGACACCGACGTGGAGTACGTGGAGAACGACGGCAAACCCCGGCTGATCATCTCCAGCAGCTCCCAAGCTCCCGTCATCTACCAGTGGAGCCGGGCGCAGAAACAATTCCTGCCCCAAGGGGAGGTGGGGGAGATGTTGGACGTGCAGATGGTGAAGCACTTCAAGGTGAAGCGGGACCAGTTCCTCTGCCTCAGCCGCTACATCGGCGACTCCAAGGTGGTGCGCTGGGAAGGGCAGCGCTTCGTCGAGGTGCAGACGCTTCCGTCCCGCGGCTCCATGGTGATGCAGCCCTTCTCCGTCGAGCAGCGGCACTACCTGGCCCTGGGCAGTGACTTCTCCTTCACCCACATCTACCTGTGGGACGAGGAGAAGCAGAAATTCGTCAAGTTTCAGGAGCTGTCGGTGCAGGCGCCGCGGGCTTTCCGTTACGTGCCGGCTTCCGACGTCCAGCTCCTCTTGGCTCCCAGCTTCAAGGCCAACACGCTGGTTTATCGGCACGTGGTGGTGGATCTCAGCCTTTAGCGGGGAGGACGGAGCCCGGGCTGCCCGCCTGGCCCCGATGCGGCTCTTTTCCACCCCCCCAAGGACACGCATGCGCCCACCAGCCCCCTCCTCCTGCCTGCAGCCCACTGCCCCATGGGCACAGCTCCCCACCCATCTCCCCACCTTCACCCACCCCTCAAATCGCCCCCTCCTGCTGCTAGGGGAAGCCACGGGCCTCAGTTTCCCCCCTGGTACTCCCGGTTTCTCTGCGTGCAGCACCCGCAGCCACCCCTCCAGCACCCTGAGGGGGGGGACACACCTTACCCCACACCCTTGGGTGCTGGCTGGGCTGGCAGGAATGGGGCAGGGCCACAAGGGTCTCTCTGCCCGCGTGGGTGATGGGGTGGGGGCTGGTGGCAGGGAGGGCTGGGAGGCACCAGAGTGGGGCAGCAGGCAGGGCCAGGCTGGGTGGGAGGATCGCTGGACACTGGGATGCTCCCAGGATGATGGGATGCTCTAGGGTGAATGGGATGCTCCGAGTTGGTTGTGGGTGGGATGTCCCGAGGTGGATGGGGTGTCTGAAAAGGATGGGATGTTCAAGGCCAGTGGAATGCTCCAAGGTGGATGCAGATGAGATGCCTTGAGAAGAACGGAATGCTCCAAGGCCATCAGAATGCTCCATGGTGGATGCAGATGGGATGCCCTAAGGAGGATGGGATGCTCCAAGGCCAGTGGGACGGTCTGAGGTGGATGTAGACAACGCCCCGAGGAGGATGAGATGCTCCAGGGCGGATGGGATGCTCTGAGGTGGATGTGGTTGGGATGCCCTGAGGAGGACGGGATGCTCGAGGCCAGCAGGATGCCCCAGGCTGGTGAGATGCCACCTAGGCAGTGCCACCACCCACAGCGACAGGACTGGCCGGCTCCCGCTCCCACTCCCGTGCCCCCCTGTGCGTGGCCCCCGTGCCAGCTCTACCTGAGGTGTTTTCACACCCAACAAAACGCTCTCCCCAATAAACACACTGTGACTCCCGGCCCTGCCTGCGTCTGCCCACGAGCCAGAGGGTTATCCCACCGCACCTCTTTCCTTGCACAACCCCCACTGAGTCAGGGAGGGGGGAACACCTTGTTTTAGGATCTTTCCAGGGTTCACCTGGTATTTTTTTTTGGCTGTGGATGCCTTGGCTAAAGGTGGAGGGAGGGAAGAAGGGGTTTCCCCACAGAGGGGAGTCCCAGCTGCACCCTGAGCTCCACCAGCACCCGTCCGGCTGGTTTTCCAGGGAAGCATTTCCCTGTCCCCCAGGTATATAAATATGGATGCGAAAAACCACCAATTAAGCTCATAAATAAAGATCCTCTGGAAAGTAACAGGCACCCCCAGGGCACAGCCGGCTTTTGGGAGCTGAGTTTGACCTGGGTGGCTGCAGGGCCTGAACCTGGTCCCTTTTCTGGTGCAGCCTCCGCAGCCGGATCGGGCCCTGCCCTGGGTGCAAGACAGGGCAGAGCACCCAGCCCTGACCGGTGCTGCAAGAGGGCATTGCCACGCTGCTGTGCCTCAGTTTCCTTACCAGGAAAAGGTAGGGTTTAAAGCCAGGTGGGAAGCTCGGGGAGGGTACTGGAACCCCAACAGCGGCCGTGACTGGGATGGGGGAGCCAGGATGCCCTGGACCGCTGCTGGGGACGCACGGCCAAGGGGAAAGTGGCGCAGGGAGGCGATGCCAGGTCCACGGGTGAGGATTCTGAACTCTGCTCTTCTTCTGGGAAGAGGAAGCAGCTTCTATTTTCTTTCCAGCGTCTTGCAGGGCTCCACACCCGCCGCAGAGCCCTGGCCCTGGTTCAGCAACACGCCTGAGCGGGTGCTGAAGGTTAAGCGCACATGTAAGCCCGGGTGAGGTGCGCCGGGGAGGGAGGGTATTTTGCTAAACCCCCGCTGAATCAACACGTCGGGACGGTGTCAGCACATCTGACTGCCTCGGCGTGACCCAGCAGCGCTCCCATCTCCGCCCAAACCCCCGGCTCCTGCAGCCCTGCCCTCTCCGACCTCTCACCCTCCCCAGGCCGGGATTGCAGTGGGGTGCTCTCTGCACCCCCCTCTGCGCACATACCCCCAACTCGAGCATCACAACACCACCTCCCCCCCGAAAAAAAAAGACAACCAAAACGGGGCCCACAGCATCACGGGAAGGATCTTTCTCTTAAATAAAATAGAAAACCAACTATTTTGGTGGGAAGGGGCATAAAGGGCCGATCCCTACCTCTGTACTTGGCGGGGGGACGGGACCCTTTCAGGAGTTGTTGCCCTTTTAAGAGCTGTTGCCCTTTTAAACGCCTCCGTTGCCCTTTTAAGAGCCGTTGAGTCCCTTTTAAGGGCGGTTGTGGGGTCCGCTGAGTGGCGAGGGCGCATGCGCAGAGTCGGTGGCTGCAACATTCAAGTTGCGCTGGGTGGAGTCCGGGGTTTTTAGGGGGATTCGGGGGTTTTGGGGGGTCTGGAAAAGGGGAGGACACAGCGCGGACCCACCTACCCACCCATTCGGGGCTGCGGGCTCGGCCGCACCATGGTGTCTTGGATACTCAGCCGGGTGATTGTGTGAGTGGGGGTCGGGGGGGGTCCCGGTGCGTGGGAGCGGGGTCGAGGTCCCCCCAGGGTCCCTGTTTAACGAGCAGCCCCCTCCCTCGGTCTCCTTGTGCTGGTTTAGGGTCCGCGGGGTGCTTAGTGGAGGTAGAAACTGGGGTGTGTGGGGGGGGGGGTCTGCTGGTGGGCGACCCGTGATGCGCTTCAGTGGGGGCAACCAGAGCCCCCCACCCCCGGGGGGGAAGTGTCCTGGTCCCGGAGCTGCAAGTGGCTCGTGTCCAGTCCCAGGGTGGGGGGAGCGTGGGTGAGGGTCCCCGTCCCCATCGCTGATCCCCACCCCAGACCCATTTGCTCCTATGCTATGGCCAGTGGCCACCCTGAGAAGTCCATTGTGGGGGTGCAAGGAGGGGTGGGGGCACCCACAGCCCCCTGCTCAGGTCAGGCTGGTGCAGGAGGTGCTGGGGAGGTGGTCTGGAAGAAGGTGGGTGCAAGTGATTCACTAGTCCTTGGCCACCAGTGGCTAAGTCATCGGGCAACAAGATGCACGTTTGAAGGGGTGGCACCTCGCCCATGTGCCGTGGGGACAAGCGAGGCCCCGGGTTGGCACAGGTGCCCAGCATCTCTCTGGCAGGGCCGCATCCTTCCTTTGGGAGGGAGCTGAGCCTGCGCTGTGCCTCCCGCTGCCACCGCCTCGACAGGTCTGGCCGGTCCCCGCCGGAGGTGGGGGGACTTCGTGGGAGCGACGCCGCGCTTGCAACCGGCTCCCCAAGCCGGTGTCCTCCCTTTTCCCGGCGGCTCTGGGGTCAAGATGGTGCTGGAGGGGCTCAAGGCCAAGCTCCGGTCCTGGGGGCGGCAGCTGGGCTACTCCCTGCTGCTGCTGCTCTACGCGGGGTGGCCCGAGTGCCTCACCCCCTCGCTCCGTTCCAGGCTGCTCTTCGGGATGCTCTACCCTGCCTACGCCTCCTACAAGGCTGTGAAGAGCAAAAACATCCGGGAATATGTGAGTAGGGGGTCCCTTGGTGGATCCTCCCCGGGTGCCCATCCCCAGGTGACGGGCTGCCTCGCTGCCCTCAGGTCCGCTGGATGATGTACTGGATCGTCTTCGCCCTCTTCATGGCCACCGAGACCTTCACCGACCTGCTCGTCTCCTGGTGAGGCCGGTGCTCGGGGTGTCGACTGCTCCGTCGGGGTTCCCCGTGCCTTGGGGACTTCATTTTGTCCCCTGTCTCCGGCAGGTTGCCTTTCTACTACGAAATCAAGATGGCTTTTGTCATCTGGCTGCTCTCTCCTTACACCCGAGGGGCCAGCCTGCTCTACCGCAAATTCGTGCACCCCACCCTGGCCCGCAAGGAGAAGGTAACGGCTGCTTGGCTTGGGGAGGGGGTCCCTTTCACCCCGAGGGGGTTCTGTGCACCCTGGGGTGGTCCCTTTCACTCGGAGGGGGCTTCCAGTCCTGTGCTGGTGACCCCCAGGCCCCCCTGGTTGTCTCGGCAGGAGATCGACACGTACATCGTCCAGGCCAGAGAGAGGAGCTACGAGACCATGGTGCGATTCGGGAAGAGGGGTCTCAACCTGGCGGCCACGGCCGCCGTCCAGGCAGCGGCCAAGGTACCAGCCACGGGGCGGGGGGAGCAGGGAGGGAGCTGCTCCGATGTCCTGAGGATGCTGCAGCGCTGGGGGTGCTGGATGTGGGTGTCAGAAGAGGGATCTGTAGGTGCAGAGCCCTGTCTGGGTGGGATTACATCACCCAGCCCCACATTTGGGAGTAGTGGTGGTTTAGAATCATAGAANCATCATCCTCGTCGCCTCTGTCAGACTCTCTCCAGTAGATCCCTGTCCCTCTTGAACTGGGGAGCCCAACACTGGATCCAGTATTCCGGGTGAGCTTACTCTGGGGGGGTCACTTCTATCTTTCTCTCCGCAGAGCCAGGGCGCGCTGGCCGGGCGGCTGCGCAGCTTCAGCATGCAGGACCTGCGCTCCATCCCGGACGAGCCCGCCGTGCATTACCGGGATCCCCTGTACCTGGAGGAGCAGGAGAGCCGCCGGCAGCTGCTGGGTGAGCTGAGGAGGGGGGGATATCCCAGGGAAGGGGGGCTCGAACGAGGCCCGGGGTGGAAAAGCCACCCCGGGAACTGTCACGTCCCCGCCGTCCCCAGCCTATGGCACGTCCTCGGCCGGCCGGCCCTACGAGAGCGAGACGGAGGATGAGGAAGTCTGGTCGGACTCCGGGGTCTCTCCGGAATCTTCTCCGCGCCGCCGGGACCCCAAACCCCTGTCCCGCAGCCAGAGCCTGCGCCTGGCCAAGAAAAAAACACCGGGCAAAGAGGTACCGTGGTTGGGGAGCCGGGGGGGATGGGGGCTGAGGAGCTGGGGGACCTCACTTATCCCTCCTCCTGCCCAGGGCTCCTCCCGGCTCTTGCGCAGCCGGACCAGGAAGAAAACGACTCCCCTGGAGCAGGACAGCTGACGATCCCAGTCAAACCTTTTGCCAAGAGTCTTAAAGGCCAATTTGCTGCTGCAGCACCGTGAGGGAGACGCCGTTTGTGCCTCCCCGGCTCTGGGGAAGGGGCTCCCAATCCTCCCCCCGCCCTCTCTGCACAACACTGTAAATATCTTCTCTGACCTCTGTGGCCGTGCCCCCTCCCGGACCCCACGGCTGTGGGTGGGCGCTGGCGCCTCTCCCGGGGGGTCCAGCCCTCCCCTACCCCCCTCAAATCTCCTCCCCACCCCTCTGAACACTACAGACTCTGTTGAGCCCCCTCTTTCCTGCTGCTGTGATTCCTTCATTCCCCACGTCCCCTTTTCCAGGGGACGCAGACGTGCCTTGTCCCATCTCTGAAGCCAAAGATGCAACCCCCGGTCAGGGTTGTGTCCCGTCCCCCCCCCCCCACCCCGAGCTGCAGACTGACACCCCCATACTTGAACCTGGGGTCCCCTGCCCAGTGCCACACGGTTTTTAACGTTCTCCCTGGCTGGGAGGTTTTGTACTTAGAAAAATAAATGATCTTTTTCAGATTTTGAGAAACAGGAGTTGTCCCCTTGGCTGAAATTCTGTCCCTTTCCCAGATGCTGGGGCTGTGTGGGACCCCTCAGGGTGTGCGTGGCTGTGGGGAGGGGATGTGCAGGATGGAGGGTGCTGGGGTTTCATCTGCCCCCTCTTTGCAGTAGCCGTGTCCCCCGTGGCATGCCAGCAGCCGTGACCCCCAGGGAAACCCGGCCCGGGCCCCAGACAGATGTCC
>VWZK01020753.1:0-30965 GCA_013396935.1 Baryphthengus martii | reverse complement strand
CAGGACGAGGGGCAATGGTTCTAAACTAGTGAAGGGCAGGTTTAGATTGGTTGTTAGGAATAAGTTCTTTCCCATGAGGGCAGTGACACACTGGCACAGGTTGCCCAGGGAGGTAGTTGAGCCTTCATCCCTGGAGATATTCAAGGTGAGGCTTGACAAAGCTCTGAGCTGAGGACGTCCCTGCTCACTGCAGTGTGGTTGGACTAGATGACCTTCAGAGGTCCCTTCCTATCTAAACCATTCTATGCTAAGTGTGTTTTAGATGGAAGAATTTGAACCATTGAACCATCAAACCAAGGTTTGCATATTCATAGTTCTGTTACTAACCCAACTCCAATAGCTGAATTGCTTTCAGCAGTGTAGTGTTGGAAACTTGGACTCTATTTTTTCATCTGAGCAGTTAATAAACACATTTAATACATATATTTATATAGAGAATTTGCAGAAGAAAAATCCCAACATTATTACTGATGCTATTTTGTTAAATGCTACTGTTGGATCAAATAATACGTATGAAGAAAAAAACCATTTTCATTGGAGAGCGGGGAATCAGCTAAATGGGATAGCAGGCAGGGCTTACCTTTGTGCTGATAATACTTTTGCAAACCCACATTGACTCACAAAGGCTTTTCCTCTAGCTGATAAGGGTTATAAGCCTAAATTGTGATTTATTCAGTCAGGCGAATGCTCGTGAGTATCTAAATTGTAACTGTACCTCACATCTTTAGAAGACTTCTCAAATAGGTTCACAAGCTACAGCTTCTCCCCAAGGGAGACTAGAGGGTTTACAATATAAAAGATGGGATTTCTGATGTGAATAGTTTCAATCTTTTTCTCTTGAAGGTATAGATAATAAACCAAAAGAATGATTTCTACAATACATTGAAGCCATTGCTGCCTGAGGTTTCCATTCAATGTCTAGAAAGAGAGACTAAGAGTACCGCCGTGAAAGGATTGCTGCTGAGGCAGCGCTAGCTGTGTCGCACAGGACTAAAATCACTGGAGACTTTTAGAGCCCTCCTTCAGGAGAAATGACATTTGAAGGTAGTATCAAAGAAATTCAACTTAGAAAGTAGATATGAATATTCTGGTGCTTCTTAATACTTTTATTTATCTTTTTTTGCATGTATATTTGTCTACTTTACTTTGGCCTTCTTACATCCAATGGTATATATTCCATCACTAACATTAGCCTAAAAGACATCAGCCTTAGACACCCAGAAAAATTGTAATTGTCCTGCAACTGAAGAAGAAATGCAGTTCTTTATCCTAACTGCTTGTTTACTCTACTATTCAACATCTTTGTGGCGTGTTAGAGGAATAATTGTATAGCTAAAGCAACAAAATGAACTTTTGTCAATTAATTGTCAGTTATACAGCACTTCTAAACCAAGTAGTCAAACTGGCCGTGAACATAAGACAGCTAAAAAAGTCTTCTTTGTGTAAATTGTTCCTAAATTTTTTTTTTATTATTTTTTTTTTTACATGCTAGGGACATGGACATTTTCTTAAAAATAGTGTGCCCTTTCAACCTGAATAAATGTGTCTACTTTGGCTACTACAAGGAAACTACGAGCCTCCATTCAATTTAATTTTTACCTGTATTTTAAATCTTCTCTCCAATAAGTATAAATTTAGAACAGCCAAACATACATATCAGTCCTCCCTAAATATGAATTGTCAGCCACCTTTCTACTCTTTAAATATACAGGTAAGTAGCATTCTTGGCAACATTTCTAAGCCCTAACTTGTCATATATACCCTGTCACAGTCTTTCAGCTGGAGCTGCCCTCTCTTGATTTCCCAGCGTGTCAATAATGTACTACAGCATTAGTCCAGTAAGATAAAAGAAGTCTAAATCTCAGTCTTTCCTATGAATTCCTCCATTGCCGAGGATAGAACTCTGCATTAGCTTATTCTCTGTTGCTTAATAGTAAAATCAGTTCTCAAAAAACTACAACTTCAAAACATCTTCCTTCTCCAAATCTGTGTAACCAATACGGTTCTGGCTATGCTCGTACCAGTGTGACAAAAATTCAAATTTTACTGGTTGCACCACGGTAGGGCCTAAGGAAAGCGCTGACTCCATTTCCAGTGCCACACTACTCCAGCCTTGTTCAAAGCTGAGCAATAAATTTGCGAGTGGATTCCTATATTTGGTGGGAGCTGAGCCTTCATGCCACCCAGAATTTGGAGAATTCACCATCATTTTCAGTAGTCACAAATCCAGAGAGGCAGGGAATCCTTTAGGTAAGGAAATCTCTGTTGGAATCACTGGGATCAATCAATATAAGAAAGCACTGTGTTGTATCTGCAGAGAAAATTTGTTTTGGCTTTTGTTCATCTAACTTTACTTTGATAATCAAACACCGAAGGTGCAAGCACCAGGCATGTCAAGCTTCTCTTGTGTTGTTAGGAAGCACTTCCTATGAAAAATTTTTAATTAGAGGAAGTTCAGTAATTAATTCCATGACAGCTACCTAGGTTATTTCAAAGTCCTTAGAAGGACTATGAGATCATTAATTCTCTGTAGCTTTCTTCTGCATATTTACTCTGAAAAGAAAACAATTGTCTTTATAACAGACTTCAAAGGGAAAGGAAATTAACCACTTTCCCTGTCCATTGTGAAGAAAGTAGAAACATATGGCTTAAGCCATAAACTTTTCTTGCCACAATTCAATATTAAAAATACGTTCTCTTAGCTAATGTAAGAGCTGTGAAGTGCTGGAATGAATTATATGGGAGATTCAGTGACTAAAGTTCTGAGAGAACAAAGTAGACCACCATCTGCCAGCAACTGCATTTGGATAGTTAGTGCTGCCTTGCTGTAAGAAAATGGTCCAAACAGTGTTCCATCCAGCTCTGTTTTCTGTGATTCTGTGTGTGCTGGTCATTATGACAGCATACAAAGTACTAAAGTGTCCAAACAAGGAGATAAATCTTTATAGACAAGATATAAGGAGCCAAAAAATAACTGTTTATCCCTTGATGAATTTCATTAGAATAGTAACATGCCTTGTTTGCATTTGCAGGAAGAGTCAAGGCACATTCTCTTGCTAATTTTGGATAAGCCTTATGTCTCACAAGAGACAAGTCTCCACATTTTTTCAGTGGGGGGGTGGGCATGTTGCACGGCTTTTGGTTTAATGCAGTATGAGGAACTGTATTTTTGGAGCTTTTGAATGAGCAAATTATATTTAAAGCTTCCAAACCACCAACTCTTTCTTTCTGACAGTATGATTTTGCATCCTTGTTACTTAACTGTCAACAATTTTGTTTTATCACACATTTGCATGTGTAAGATGAAATCTGATGGGAGTTTCTGTTCCCACAAAGGGGAGACTTGGAAGTTTATTGGTTCTTGGAGGGTTGAAGTAATCCAAATTTTTAAATACTGCACTGGACATATTTATGCTTCTTAATGTTTCCTTGGTTTTTATCCAGTCTGTTGAAACAGTTCATTCACTTGGGTTTTAGGGCATTTCTTTTGCTTTGGTTATTGTTAAAATTTATTAGCCTTCCTTCATCGAATGATGACAATGTTATTTGTGAGAGTTAGAATTTATAAGCTGTTCTGGAAGAGACATTTATTGCCTTATAGGTTGCAAACTACAGTGCAGTTATATCATATCTGAGTTTTCTATCAGTGCTTGTGGCCAGATACTGGTAGCAATGGCAACATCATAAATGTGAAGAAATGCTGCTGGCCTTATGCTAATTCTGAGTGTGAAGTCGTTTTAAGACTGAGCTGAATTCCAGCCTAGGTTGTACATACAGTTGTCAGAGTGAGGAATACACAGACTATTTTCTACCTCATCATCAGATGTTGAAACATAGTAATATGAGTTTCAGAGGCCATTTGATTGATTTAATTTCCAAATTTTTCATGTGCTGCAAGTGCTTTCAGTGAATTATTCATTAGATACTTCTATCGGTCATATATACGGAGAGAGATAAAAAAATGTTTGTGTCCTATGAGGACACAGAGGGATAGCTGCTGAGTGAATATTTAAGATACTGGTAAGCTGTATTTTTGAACACACTGTAATAAAGCTGATGTCTACCTTTCTTTTTTTTTTTTCCTATTGATCATTCGTAAGCTTACGATTCTGTCTCACCCTAATTAATGGAACTAGCAAAAGGAATCTGCCTTCTAAATACAGTAAAGTTGCTACTCCCCAAATATTTTTTCTCATATATGATTTGCGAAATTTTATTAAGATAAATTACGAAAAATGCATCAGACAATCTTAGAATTACATATAATGCTCAGTCTGGGCCATAAGTAATGAGTGGGGTTTTTTCCTATGTTGTAAATACTATTCTTTATCGATAAAGCAAATATCTGCGTCTATTTCTAACTCTGCTCAGATTCCTGTTATAGTGAGTCTGAGCTATAGCACTTCATTTACAGAGTGCTTATAAATGTCAATGCCTTGAATAGAAGTTGTTGGTAATTGCAGAGACCCTTAGGAAAACATCCACTAAAGTTCCACAGATCTTTAAAAGCAACAACAACAAAAAAAACCCAAACAAAAACCAGTTTTCATGGACTGTTATTTCTACAAGGCGCACTCTACTCTTTAAGCATGTTACCACTTAAAATACAGTTACTTACTTCAGACTGAGACCTTGAGGTTGTCAGGTAGAAAATACGATGGCCTAGAGTTTTTCCACTAGAAGTACATGGCCTTGGAAGGAAACCTTGGTATAGATTTGTTCCTTAATAAAGGTTTCAGTGTCCATTGAAATGTTTCCTGAAAAATAATCCTCTCAACAAATGTCTGCGTGTATTCTCCAAGTTCTCCCCATCAGTCATTAGCATGTAGGACGACTTTACAGCTTTATGAGGCAACCACATTAAATAAGAATATTCTGCTTATGTAAGTGTTCTTACAGCTTCAAATTACAGGATTCTGGTACCTTCCGAATGCATTTTTCGTATTATAGCAAATAATTTCCCACATTTTCAGCTGAGAAGGGAATAATTTTGCATTGTTTGTACTGTTCCAGGCCCCAAGCAATCAGATGCTGAGTACTCAAAGAGATGCATGTACCACTCAAATTCTTTGTGACTGCTCCAGAAGTACACAGGACCTTGAAGAATACAGCTCAAAACATTTTAAGAAAGGCACACTTTTCTAATATTAATGGATCGTTTTCATTATGAATCCATAAGAAATTGCAGAGAAGTTCTTACATTTCAGACCCGTCTGCCTCTCCTTTGTGGTAACTTTACAATGAGTCGTATTGAATTACTGAACTCTGACAGCCAATGGAACTAAATTACAGAGTGGCAATCTTAGCGTGCTGCCAGCAAGTGGCATACATGTACAGTTTGCTATGATAAGGTGCAAAAGGTGCAGTGCTGGAACAACACGGCAGTGTTTCTGCCACTCAGCCGTTCATTTGAATTCCTACAGCTGCCTTGTTACTAAACAATGCCTGAAGTACTGAGGAGCCCTCCTGCTAGTTGGCCTAGCAGGAGACCAGAAAGACTCAAATATGTTTAACATTACAGGAAAAAAAAAACCAAACAACAAACAAGAGTTAATCAGATACTTTCTTGGCTGTTAGCAAATGAGAGCTCCGTATCGACAAAGTCACAATCAATCATCAGGCAAACAATCGCTGTGTTCCCATGTTCACGAGGGGAAAAACACCAAGTAATACCAGCATTACCAGCAGTGCTGTTAGGAGGCTGCCTCTCTGTTACATACAGCCAGGTTACAATAGCTTGACTACTGTAACAAAGACTGTAGGGGAGAAAGGCAGCAGGCACCTGTACCCTGTGGCTGGAGAAGAGCGCAAAAGCCGCTCGTTCTCCCGGAGGTGATTATAGAGCTCATGGGGACCAGGCTTTTGCAGTCACCAGCATGAAGTTGGATGTGTCCAGCAGCTTAGAGCAACATTCTCTCTCTCCAATTGATTTTGATGCTCGATGGCACTCCAAATATTCCAGACCTCAAGAGGAGCTCAGCTGGGGAGGTCTTTCTGCAACATCAGAAAACCACCAGTTGCCAGGGCCAGTGATTCCTTGGCAACAAATCTGTGTGCTCCTGGTGGTAGTGCACTGCAGACACAATAGTCCTCTTTGCTTTTCTACCTGGTTGTAAGTGAAAATAAAAAGGGACTGCACATTTCTCTCCTTTTTCCCAGAACTAAACTGGTTATTGGTGGTGTTCCTCCCACAGCAACATTTCTCTCACAGTATTCTAACAGTGCAAAACAGATCCATTACATAGTCCTCTGGACTTTCTGGAAATAAAGCAGACATTAATTCAGAAAGATTAATTGAAATATTACCTCTGGCACCATTACAGGTACTTGAGCTCTGTATTGATTTGAGTTTGGCATTGACACCTAGCTTTCCTTGTAGGTGATGACATAGAGCCTGGTGAGAGAATAAGAAAGATCTTGTTACTACAAGAAAAAGGCGTTACAGAGGTAAATGTACATATGACACGTGTATAGTCTTAAATCTTTCCACATGTGAGAGATCTGTCAGTTATTATCCTTCACCAAGGCTGGTCAAAAAGTTTTTCAGCAGAAAATTCCATTCCACTGAAAACTAAAAGTCTCATGGAGTTGTGTCTATTTTGACAGCCTTTCTCACTGAAAGTTTTATGAGCTCCTGCTAAATCCACTGGTTAAGGAGAAGATTAAATGAAAACCAAACCTGTCTGAGCAAAAACTAGATATTTTAAAAACTAAGGGTTTTTTGAAATCCTTCTAGGGTTTAACACTTTCACCAAAATAGAATGAACCATCTCTATTATTCACATAGCTGTTGAATAGGATCTTCCTGCAGTTCTTTGTTAACTGTTAGTTTTCAGATGTGAAAGTAAGAATTAGTACAGATGATTTTTTATCAAACATTCAAGAAAGAAAAAAAATCTCAGGAAGAAGAGAGGAGGAGAAATAGGACATTTATCTAAAGGTAGAACAGGTGTATAAGACTGAAGCAGATACTGCACCTGAACTAAAGGCTAATGCAGTCTAATTCAAGATTTAACAATGAAGCCAGGGAAATGGAAAAGCTCTAGAGGTGTTTGGAAGTTAATGATGCAGCATTGTAGTAAAGCCCAAATTAAATTCTCAGTTCTCATTGCAAAAACACATTAAAGCTAAAGTACTGCAGGATAAGGCTGTCTCATGCTGCTTGGTGCATTACTCCTGAGTGCTTTTTCCCCTTTTTTTTCCTGCCAAGGAATGACAAGATATTGCTTGTTTTTTTCCTGCTCACACTGCTAACTGGAATTTTCCTTAGGACAAAGACTCAAGTTCTGAGTGACTGAAAATATGAAGTAAGTGTAGAAAGCTTGATGAAAACAATGAGGAAACTTGAATGTGTCAAATTATGTGCTATAACTCTCTGAAATCACGGATAGCAAAAAAAAAAAAAAAGCAACAAAAAAAACCACAAAAAATCCGTACACCACCCAGAAAAAACAACCCACCCACAGTTTCTCAAATTCTTGGTTTTTTTGCAATATGCTCTTTAACTTTCATGACTATGGGTGTTATAGAGTTTAAGTGTTGTAGTTCTCTGAAGAAATGCTTTCTTTCCTTTGACCTATCCAATGTTGAGTTCCACTTAGGTTAGTCAGAAAACCCAAGGATTCTTGATTATTCATTTCTGAAAGCAGCTAATTTTGTAGTTTTCTCCACAAAACCCAGATCATAAAGTACCTTAAGGATAGGATTTGTGGTCTCCTCATGGGAGGAGATGCTTACAGTTAGCAACATTAATCCTTTTCTACCAAATGTTGCAAACATTAAATATTTAACGTTCTTTATCCCTTCATGCAAGAAGCACACATGGAAAAATGGAAATTTCCCAAGTGAGTCAAAATAAAACCTTACTACATGCCATCTGATTTGATTAACAACAAGATATCCCTCAAGATACCCTGAAATACAGCAAGTTTACTCTTCTAGCTCAAGTATTTCATCATATGTTCTTTAGAAGTGTCTCAAGACAATCAGAAAAAAAATAAATCAGAGGACAGAACAAGAAATCTGTCTTGTACCTTATAGGGAATAAAAAAAAAAAGTAAAAAATAGAAATAAATGTTTGAAGTACAAAATACGCCTGAGAAAACTTGAGAAAAAATATTTTGCCATGATCAATAGAATTCATTATAATAAATCACTTATTAAAATTTATTCCATCATCGCATTTGATATAATAACCTCTAATTCTATAGATGTACTTTATTTTCATGTAGAACAAAGTAAGGATGAATGTATCATAGGCAGGGATGATATAATTTAGTGCCATGCTCATTGCTGCTGTGAAAAGCCTCAGAGAAAACAACTGTGCTTACGCAGTCACTGAGTTTGTGCTAAACGTTAACATTAGAATTATTTAAGTTATTTGAGTGGACTGCGGCCACACAGATACATAAACTCAGTATCCCTGTCCTCCTCCCCCTTTTCAACAAAAAGTTAACTGCTACCACAAAACATTTCTTAAAACGGATGTGATGTCTCCCTGTGCACTGAGAGTGGTCTGTGCCCAGGCTGTTGCCTGCTCACTGCAACAAGGTACTAGAACTTGCTGTCTACAGCCTCACGTGTATTTCTTGCCACTGAAAGAAAAGCCTTTAACAGTCATAGAACAGCTGTAATACCACACAGAAAATACTATTTTCATATCCATTAGGATAAAAAAAAATAGAAGTTGCTAGCTACCAGCTACTTAGGAAGGATAGACTTGGAAGTCCTGTTAACTAACAGGACACTGCACTGAATATTAAAAAGAGTTAGCAATGATTATTTTTTCCCATTAGGTATGTTGGTAGAGAGAGTTCCAAACAAGCCTTTATAACAAGAAATATTTCTGTGGAAAATGAAACCACGGCCACACAAAGTTAAGAACTTAATGTCAACTCGATCACAATATCCATCAAGAGCTTCCAGAGGATTTAGGCAGTAATATTAAGTCATGGCTTATATACCGACAGAAAAAAAAACAAATACAGTATCCCCTATAGGAGATGAATTAGTAAGAAGTTGCAAGAATCTCCCTTGCAGCAGGGGCAGGTGAGTTGTAGACTGCTATAAGCTCACTGATATTTGTGGTTGGTAGTAACCTGTTGTATATCTGGTGGTATTAAATAAGTGGCAATTCAAATGTTAAGCAGAAATAGAGGCACTGTGTAGACCTCTTCGTGGTCAAAAAACTCAAATTGGACAGCTGACACCATCCTTTAAGCCAAGTATTTATCTGATGTGTTTTTCTGAACCTCTATTTTTTTTTTTTGCAACTGAAGGGATTGAGGCAAACGCAACCTGTGCACCTCATCCTTGTAGCATCCACCCCAGTGCCCTGAAGTCCCTTCTGATTGCCTCTGGTCATGTCTCTTCAACCTCCTCACTGCCAATCTGCATTACCAGAAGCAGGTAATAATCAGAGGACTTTACCAGACCTGGGGGTTTCCTAATAACATCTTTAACCTGGGCCCCAGGGAGGCAGCAGACTTCTCTGTAGGATGGGTCAGGTTGGCATATCAGACCCTCTGTCCCTCTCAGAGTGGAATCACCTACAACGATAACTCTTCTCTTTTTCTTGGTATAGGCAGTTGTGACAAGTGGTTTTGACCACCTTACCTTTGGCAGCAACTCGGGTGCATTTTCAACTTCATTTTCATTTAGTTGTCCCTCAGATTCCAGAGCCCCATACCTGCTGTGTAAGAGCAACTAGGAACGTGAGGGAGGCCAGGAGGGGGACTTGCCTGCTTACCCTAGCAGGGACTTGTTTCCATTCCTCCCCTATTCCTGGGTCCCTTCCTTCTGCCTGGTGATAGGAGGGGAGAGGATCCTCTGCTTCTTGCCGAGCCTCCACCTGCTGCCTTTGCCTCAGCCTGTGGCTTCACCAATCTACTTCATTCTCATATTCTCTGATTCGTCTTAGCCCTTCCACCTCCTCTTTCAGCTCCACCACCTGGCTGAGCAAATCATCCAGCTGCTCACCCCGCACACAGGCGGTGTCCCTGCCTCACAGCGACACCGGTCCCAGGCACTCCCTGCAGCCGGACACCCCTGCACCGCCCCCTGTTTGCGCAGGAGCTCGGGCTGCGTTGGCACATTCCTTCTGGCAGCGGCTTTTGGCCGTGCTGTAACCGTGGCTGGGTCTTCTTCTGGGAGGGCGATGCCCACTTGTTGAGATCGACGCTCGAGCCGGGAGGGGATCAGTTCCCGCCCTTGCATGCGCAGCGCTGGCTGCGCTGCAGAGAGCTCTGCACGCACAGGTCAGTCGGGTTCTGCCCTCAGGGCGGGAGAGGCACAACCTACTGCGACCGAACGTACCTTGTGCACCGGCAGAACCCCAACGCCTCGCCCCGGGAGCTGCGGGCAGCTGAGCCGCTGCCGCATGAGCCCTTTTCCCACCTTGGACTCACTGCCCTCCCGGAGGCTTCTCAGAGCGGGTGGGTGCGGGTTTTGTTCACGCCTCGTTCAGATCCGGCGCTGCTGCTGCTGCTCCGCCCACGCACGTCAGCAGCCCGCCCACAGCTGCCGGCCCCTGGCATGACTGAGTCTCTTTCTCAGCTTCGAAAACCCACAGAAAGCCCCGCCAAAAAAGCTCTTGGCCGGCTCTTTTTGCCACGATCCACTTCCCAAGTGTGGACTTAGCTGCACTGGAGTTGGTGTCTTGGGCGAGTGACCAAGTATATATAGCTTCTCTTCTTTGAGCAGCCGAAAATTGTTATGGAACTCCAAACTGGCCCCTATCTCTAAGGGTTGAATTTCATTGGTGAGGAAATATGGATGGCAAATTTAGAATTAGAAAGGAGAGGGAGAGGAGATTTGTTCTCACCAGCTGGTGGTCACAAGGAAAGGTTTTGGTTTTGGGAATGCAAAAAAAAAAAAAATCGCCATTTGACAGCAGAGCTGAAAAGGTAGTCACAAAACAAACAGCGCTGCTAATAGGAGCTGTCACCGAAGGTAAGGCTGATGAGTAGTAATTAATACAGATTCTTTCAAGCAAGACTTGCAGGCTCAAATGGTGCTTAGTGATTCATAGAGGAAAAGGAGAGAGACTCTCACTTTGAATTTGAATTTACTCCCTGTGAAAGGCTGAAAGTGATGGCGTCCGGGTCTCACAGCCTTCGATAGCAATGAAGAAATTACTCTGCTTGTTCGCTCAGTTTGCAGGAGGCTTCAAATACAACAGCATTCACAATTAGGGGTGCAACTAATACATTCTTACTCTCCTACACACCTTCGGATCTGAGGGTAATTTAGGACCTGATGGAAACCTGCAGTTCTCTGGGTCATTCCTCAATATTCATAGTCCTCATATTAAGATCACTGTAGGATTTTATGTGCTAAAAATGTGTTCATCTAACAATGGATGACTGAGAAAAAGTCTACATGGATGACAATAGTTGAAAAGTACTAATTTAATACCTTCCACTTAGCTCAAGTGCCAACTACCTGAAGAAATAGATAATAAGGTGTAAGGTGTAAGATAGGGGATATGGTAGATACAGGTATTTTATGTGTGAGAACCATATATCTTCGATCTTATGCAATTTGCTAATGATGCCATTCTCACATTTTAGATAGAGGTACCCTGTGTAAGACTGCGACTTGTGTTCAAACAATCTGCCATGCTGTAGAAACGTTTATAAGCTTTGTAAGCACAAGGCAAAACACCACAAACATCTTTGTTACTGGCTGTAGTGTTGATCCTCTCAACACAGGGATACTGTAGTTACTAGCAAGATAGAAACTGCATGAGAAATATGTTTTATATTGCAGATGGGCTTTATTGTCTTGATGCACAAATATATGTATTGCACAAGAGTTAAGACACGTCAGGGGAGGTAACAGCTGAGCTCTGCCCCGATTCCTGTTTAGCTCTTGTCAATGTACAGCTATTCCAAGTGTAACTTCTTACCCATAATAGTTAAAATCAATGCAAATGCACTGCTTCACCACACTGTTAGTGCTCAGGTCTGTCCTGCCTAAGAATCTAAGAGAGTTTTTGAACTTTTATCAGTCCAGAAGATGAAAAGTAAGTCTCACAAGGACATTCTGAATGGGCTGTGGAGTAATTTTACATGGTTCACACTTGCTCAGACACATCTCCCATTGAAAAATTGCACTGTAACACGACAGTAGCCATATCTGTGCTGTCTGGAAGCTGTGTGTGATTTGACAGCAAGATTTAAGGAATGGATATTTTCCAACCTAAATGATTCTAAGAGTCTATGACTAACAAAGTGGCCTATTGGTGAATTATTCCTTGATTTAGTAAACACGGATAATCTCAGATCTTTGTTCTCTGTATTGAAGTGAGATTTTATACTTCTGGATTTTAAAACTCCCTGGGGCACACCAATTATTTGTTGCAAATGAAAACCAGAGTTGGATAGTACAAAACTCTGCTAGTTTGGGCTGGGGTGGGGCTGTGTTTGGATTTGTGCTGGAAGCAGCGCTGGTAACACAGGGATATTTGGATTACTGCTGAGCAGTTTACACAGAGTCAAGGCCTTTTCTGCTCCTCACCCCACTGCTAATCTGGGGGTGCACAAGGAGTTGGGAGGGAACACAGCTGGGACAGCTGACCAAAGGGATATTCCAGACCATATGACATCACACTCAGAGATAAAGCTGGGGGAAGAAGTTTTGCTTTCCTTGTGTGCACGGCTTTCTGAAGTTCTTAACAATGACAAAAAACAAAAGACAAATTAATGCAACTTCCACCCCTCTCCACTCCTCCCTTATTCCCAGGCTCAGTGTCACTCCTTTATTGTGGTGAAGGAGGAGTGGGGAATGGGGGGGGGCGGGGGGGTAGAGTTGCTGTCAGTCCATACGTGTTCCTTGCTGTAGCTCTTTCCTCCTCCCAGCTGCAGTTCTTCAGGGTAAACCTGTTCCGATGTGGGGTCCTCTACACAAGCTGCAGGGTGGATGGATCTCTACCCCAGTGTAGTCTGTTCATGGGCTGCAGGGGAATCCCTTCTCCAGTGCCTAGACTACGTTCTCCCGCTCCCTCTTCTCTCACCCGGGTGTTGCAGCACTGTTTCTTTATTACTTACCCTCTGTTTATTTTCATAATAGTAATATGGTAGAGTTTCATCAACAAATGAAATTGTTGTTCTGTGTGGTGCAGATTAGATGCTCCACTGATATAATAATGCTAAGATTCTGTCCTAATTATCAAAAAGTTTATATGAGCTAAGACAAAAATGTTGGATACATTGAATGAAGAGTTTACGCTTCTCCAAAACCAGTATCTTCTTTTCAAGAAGCCAAGAACATTGTATCATGTAAAAAATTCTGAATATAGAAATTAAAGTTTAGCCAAGGATAGAAATAAGTACTTGATTAGTTGTGAGCTTCCAAGCAAACACCCCTCCCCACTCTCCCCATGTAATCAGAGAGATATCTTAGAATAATTTACAGGTACTTAGCATAATAACAAGGACAACGAGTATTTGAACCTCAGAATCGGGTTTAAAAAACATGAGACTTTATTGTAAATTTGAGGACTTGGACTAGTTTAGTAGCTGGGTTTGATTTTGCACCCGGGAGTTTCAGTCACAGATATCAGTTGTGCTCAGAGCAAGGTCACTGAGAAGATTTTTACCTGTTGTGGAAACAGGAGACATTGCATATTAGAAAATTTCATGACGTTTGGCAGCTTGGAAAACTTCAGATTTTTCTTTTATCTTGAGCCTGGTATGGAATATGCCAGCTGAAAGGCTGTTCCTCGCTACATTCCTGTTTATTAACAACTATTTCTAGCCAAGCTGGAGGACTAGAAACTTCTTGTGTGTGCATGGTGGAAACTCACTTAATGACAGCTTTCCAAGGCTTAGATGTTAAAACATAAATCAGGTATCATCAGACTTACAGTAAAAACCGTGAGTTGGCAAAACATCGTTACATCCTAAATGAGTCAGTTCAGCCAGCCTTCTAATAAGGAGAATATATATTTGCTACAGGGAAATTAAAAAATAAAATAAAATTTAAAAATAGTTAATCAAACCAATGATTTATTTTATTTGTATCATCTGTTTTGCAAAATGTTAGCTCATTCCCTTAAATAAACAGCAAGTAAAACTCACCCTCCCTCAAGCCACAAATTAACTGAAGCATTCATAGATCACTCTTGATAATGGGCTTTTTCCATGGAGTCCGTTTCACCCAGCGTGCAAAGTGCAGCTCCTTACTCTCAGCTTAATGCATTTAATAAAACTTAATGAAACATTTGTAAACTTAATGAAGCACTCTGGAAATGAAAAAAAAAAAGGCAAGCCAATGTCCTTCGAAATGGGAACTAGACCATCACACTGATGCCACTGGAATACCTGAAATTGTACAAGGCTTTTAACGCGTCCTACTGAGCATGAGCTGTTGGTCCAATTGTCTGTTCCAGCAGAAAAGGAACTAATTCATTTTTTCTCCACCTTCCATTGTTAGGACCCCATGTCTCTTCATCTGTTTGTTGGGGTTTTTTTCCATATGAGGGGAAAGCAGCTATCTGGGTGCCATGGGTGCCAAGATTTGAAGATCTCTTGTCCTAAGAATCACTGACCTCCCTCTGACTGAGTCTTGCTTTTGGCCACCCTATTCTGCACATTCTATTGCACAGCTCCAAACCGTCATGCAAACTGTTACAGCGCTCTTGGCAGCCCCTCTTTGCAACACTCCAGGTCACTGTGCTCTGGGGTGAGAATGAAATCTTTTTTCTTAAAATACTAATTAGGAGCCAGGCACAGGTGCTTTCCCTCACCTGCAGGTCATTTCTTGCAAGACTATGAAACCCCCAAACACCTCCCAAGTGAAGTTCAATTCCTTCTAAAAAGTCCCTAGAAGTTTTCTTGTAGGCCCCTTTCAGATACTGGAAGGCCACAAGAAGGTCTTCCCCAGAGATTTCTCCAGGCTGAACAGCCCCAACTTAAAGCATCGTGCTGTGAATTAGCAATATTTTTTTTAAGGGGGAAAAAGATGTCCTTCTTACCCTAGACATAAACATCTTAAGCTTTTTGCCTCTTCTCTAGTTCCCTTCTGCCTGCTAGCACAGACAGTGGAGAAGCAGATATCCCAGACCTGGTACTTATTTGAGCATTTTCACCTTCAAATTTTGGAGTAACCTCCCAAACGGTTTGAGCAGAGAAGACTTTCATTGCTGTAAACGTGCAATAGGCTCTTGAGTAAGATCAAGCAGAGCTGTAGCAATGTAATGTAGCTCACACGTGGATACTTCGTCCCATATTTTGCAAAACGAGCCTCATTTGCAGTTGTCTAGGCAAGGTATAAAAAGTGCCTATTCACGGTTTTATCCAGGTGTAACGGGCTCATTTTGTGTCATCAGCTTCATCCCCGTTCTTCCTGACTTGCACGTGCATCATGTGAAGCAAGCCTAGGTCAGACCAGTGATTTAGGAGGCAGGCTGAGCTCCCTGAGTGTAATTTCATTTGTGGAAATTTCCCAGAACCTTCCAGTGAAAACGCAGTTATAAATCCACACATCACGTTTCATAAGAAGATTTTAACATTTCCTCCTAATGTTAAAAAAAATCCTTCCTTAAGGTCTGATTCTGCAGCAGTCTTCACATTAAGCCACATCCCACCTTGCTGAATTTCAGTACATTGACTACGGAAGCTTCCTGCACGATTACACAGTAGCTAAATGTGTAAGCTAAACCTTAATGATTTCTTACTGTTTGTTTTGTTTTGTTTTGAGGACTGCTCTTTTTCTTTTTGTTGCTTTTCCCTCTAGTCCCTTATATTGCAGATTTTCCGAGGGAATGGCCCGAGGCTACACTGAGTTACCAATAAGAGCCTTAGAACTTCTGTCCATTTTTGTGCCTGGCTTGATTATTCACACTGCCCAACATTATACATCTAATCCAGGGTGGGAGCCTGGGATCTTTGGATAGTTGACAGACAGGTGATGGCTATTGATTGAAATGTCTGAATTTCCCTTCAGAGTTGTGTTGCAAATAGAAGAAGCCTACGCTTCTCTCTTAAACCCCTAATTTTAGATGCCTTCAGTTTAACCACATGAATGCCTCCATGTAAGAATGGATGGCTTCAGCGATCTGAAACATGTGTTACCTTCTATCCATGTAACAAAGAGCTTGCTTACAAAGCAACTTCAGCTTCCCGCAAATGGCTTGTTCCTGGAGTGCTTAGGTGGAAATGACTTCCATTAACCTTAAAGTCAAATAGCTGGGCTTGCAGGGGGATTACTGCTCGGTGTATCTGAGCTCTTTATATAATAGCTTTTCCCGACTTTATCAAAGACACTAAAAGTTGTCTCTTAAAGCAAAAAGTGACTAGGCAAGTTCAATCTATAAGTATATGTATGGGGGGTGTGTGTGTGTGTGTAATCTGGGTACTTTAATAAATAATCAGATAGAAATTTTCAAATATATCTGGAATGAACTGAAGTGATAGGGGCTGACTTGCTGGAAAGCAGCTTTGTGGAGAAGGACCTGGGAGTCCTGGTGGGCAACAAGTTACCCATGGGGCAGTCATGGGCCCTTGTGGCCAAGAAGGCCAATGGCATCCTGGGGTGCATTAAGAAGAGTGTGTCCAGGAGGTCGAGGGAGGTTCTCCTCACCCCTCTACTCTGCCCTAGTGAGACCACCTCTGGAGTATTCTGTCCAGTTCTGGACTCCCCAGTTCAAGAGGAACAAGGAAATACTAGAGAGAGTCCAATGGAGGCTATGAGGATGATTAAGGAACAGGAACATCTCTCTTATGAGGAAAGGCTGAGAGACCTGGGGCTGTTCAGTCTGAGGAAGTGAAGACTGAGAAGGGATCTTATTAATCTTTACAGATATCTGAAGGGTGGGTGGCAAGTAGAAGGGGCCAGTCTCTTTTCAGTGGTGCCCTGGGATAGAACGAGGGGCAATAGTCACAAACTGGAACATAAGAACCAGGTGGTTGTTTACCCTCTTTGCTTTATGTTGAAGAGGAGATCATAGGTAGGTTTACAATAACTAGCATAGCTCTGTCCAGAGACCAGACAACCTTCCATCAGCTATTGTTACTAGCATTGTCATTTAGGTGTATTTCTCTTCCATATATTATACGTTGGACTAAAATGTGCCATAAAATAAAGAAGAATGTATAAGCGTGTTGACATGAGACACTGACGGTTTCAGACACACATTACCATCCAAGAAATAAGCTGTAGGGATGGGAAAGTTTTCACCATTTCTGAGAGGTACAACTCTTTCCTTAACCATAATTTACACCTTCATGTTATTGATTTGGTGAGGAGAAAGAGAAATTATTACTTCTTCTCCACTCACACTCACTTCCAGAGCAGTGTAATCCGTGGTGTGGCCACTCTGTCGAAACTATGAACCTGGGATGTCTCAGAAAGCCACACACTTCTCAGTCAGGTGGGTAAGTTGACATTAGATACACCGAGCCCCACCCAGGGCTATAGGTTGCTGCATAAGCGATCCCTGTATGTGGAAGTACGTTACCGTGCTACGTCTGGAATACATTTCTTGCTTAGAATACCAAAGTCAGTCATGCAGCCATATGAACCACCTCTGCTGTAAGTCTCAATGTACCCTGTAGGGCAGCAATAACATCGTACTAGCTGTGGTATCAAGGTGTCTCCTGTCACTGCCTATCATTTCCTTGGAGTTTTCTCAGTTTATAATGGCAGATAATAACAGCATTGGTGAATGCAAAGAGAAATGGACAGCAAAAAAAATCCAGTCAGGGTCTGAGGTACAGCACACACTAAATATTATCTGCAATGTCCAGACAGAAATGCATGTACATAGATGTAGCCACAAATCTTTCTTCCCCACAACTGTGTTCGTATTTTGTGACAAAATTTTCCTATGGATCATGTCCTTGATTGTTTTGACTTATCTAGACATTTAATTTTTTTTACACACCCTGAAGTTCTTGATGACATAGAGAGATTTCAACTGGAAAAGCAGCAAAACAAAAATATTGCCAGCTCCTGTTTGTAACTTGAAAACCAGATAAATCCTGTGACTTTTTCACTTGTTTTTTTTTTCCTTTTTTATATTTATCTTTCTGGTATCTAGTTTTGGTAAAGTAGAAATCCTTGCTATTCCATGATCCCACAAGTTCCAAAATCCAAAACTAGTCCATGACTAGTAGGCTAAGAAAGTTGTATCATACTTTTAATTTGGCACAAAGATACAGTTATGACAGGGGTTTTCCACTCATCCAGTCAATTACACTTAATGTGTTGTATAATAATTAAATGATGTCTCATTGAAACATCTTTTGGCTTCCTCTTATTTGTACATTCTCTCATGTGCATATTTGGGCATGGCAAAGAATTTTCCATCTTGACAGAGAAAGGTATTTAAAAAAAACAAAAACAAAAACAAAAAAACCAAAAACAATGTAGAAAGAAAAATTAGTCATTTAAGAACTATTTTAGAAAGGAGCATGAAAGAGGGGAAAAAAACCCAGACCATTTACTGTGACATATTAGTATTTTTCCCTAGTGAATAGATACCAGAAGCAAATGCTTTACTGATCATTGCCCCACATTTCTATTCTAACTTTTACTTCTATGAACAGGAGTTTTTTGTTGTTGTTCATTTTGTAGCACCATAGTTATAAAATGCTTATTTAAAAAGAATACGTAAGGTACTGAGTAGTAAAATCAAACTATTTAATTCTACAGTTTGTTATAGTTGTCAAAGACATGCCAAAGGAAAGACGTGGAGATAAAAATGGGAATAGTGAGAACCTTACCAGTGCAAGAGCAAGACAAAATTCTGACACATAGAAGAGGGGCTGAGACATGTTGCTTATCAGCAAAAGAAAGCTGTTAAGTAGAAAACAAACAGGGATTCATTTAAAGGCTGATTACAAGAGAAAAAAAAATGCCAATTTTAGTTATGGTGGGCTTCCTAGTATAGAAAGTCTGATGAATTATCTGACTGCGTGGTGGTGAATAGTGATGCTTATAAATATTTGATGAAATCAGGAGAGACAGGAATAACCACAAAAAAGAAGATTTTCCTTGGCAGGAGGCTTTCTGAATTGTTTCTGGCCTTGCATTTTATGTAACTTGCACCTATTTATGAAGCCTTGCATTTCTTGTACTGGTATGCTCCAGCCAGAAATGAAGTGAGGAGTGTACCTTAAGTCCAGAGTAGGCTACAATTCAGAATTAAATTGTAATGTAATTGCATGGAAATTAATACAAACAAATTTAATTGAAATTAATTGAAGTCTAGCTGAATTAAAATTGTATATGAATTAAATATGAGCTTTTTTCTTTCTGTGTTTGCACATAAAATGGTAGTTTTATATGCAATCCTTTCCCCTTTTAAAAAACAAGTTGGCTATTACATCGATGGCACAGATTGAGACATAATGTAAGGAGGTGCTACTAAAAGACTTTGTATCAATTTCCTTCACTTTGCTAACAAATATTTACTAGCGAAGACTTCTCACAGTCCAGCCATTTGTCCTATTCTCTTGCAAGAGATAGTAAAACCTTCTTGAGAGTCCCAAGCTCTGATGTCTCAGACGTATTTTTTTCTACTGGAATGTGTAAAGAACCTAATTCTGATCCATAGTCATGCACATTTAATTAATTTTGTTAATTGATAATGACATTTATTTGCATTTTCAGCTTTATAAACTCAATTTCAATAGCTGTCATGTATCTGTAAAAGCTGAAAAGTCTTGCACTGATATTATCTGTACCAGTTAAGAAATATTCACATACTAAGTAGTTGCATTGTAAGGGAGTCTTTTTAAAATTAATTTGAATCCCTTCAGACTGAATGCTATTTAGGTAAATAGTTCAAACCAGCTAATTCTACATAAATATTATAGTGTGTGTATTTGGAAGAAGGTAATATATACATGTGCTTAATTCCTTCTGTAAATATGCAAAGCAAAGGATTAGGGAGACTTTCAGAAAGCTCTTTGGCTGGAAAAGATGGTTTCTTCTGTAACATGAGTAATATCAGTTGAGAAGACATCCGCTCACCTGTCTGCTGTTGAGCTAACGCAACCTCTCATCGCGGTGCACCTCGCCGTACTAACCTCCTGCCCATCCTAAACCACTCAGTATTACCACTCTGGGAGTCTGTATGTCACGTCAAGCACCTAAGTCTCAGGTATAGAAAGTGTCACTACAGTTGTCACTTCAGCTCAGCATGAACATTTAGATCCATACCCTCAGAATAAAATATTCTATAGCTTTGACTTTTCTATGGCTTCTGTTAAGATCTTGAGTCACTGTCTTCTCTTTACTACATCTCCTGTGTTCAACACACACAAAAGTGTATCAAGGTTACTACTTTTGTGTAAGAAAAAAGAATCCCACAGCATTTCTTTTTAATAACTGTTCAGCTACAAAATTTTATTGGTATCCTTCTATGTTCCCTCTAGAGAATGTAATGCACAAAAGCATTGCCACGGAACATATAAAATTACAAATGAAATTTATTGTAAAAAGTAGAATGTCTTCTAGACTGGTGTCAGTATTTATTTCATTCATAAACCAAAACTGCAGGTATAATATATTCATTGTCAGCAAGTTCATGTGTGTAAATTGCCATCCAACAGTATTGACTGATATAAGACAGATATTGAAAAGACAATTTAAATTTACTCTTCCAAACATAAACTGTTCCACAAAAGCACTGTAAAAACTCCTTCAAGGTTTTGTGTTGTGCTTCACATTTATGGTTAACTACATAATTTGGTTGTGTCATAATCCACTGTGTTTGGCAATTTGGCATTAAAGGCCTGCAAAGCAGATTGAATCCTCACCACTTCACTGGTAGACAGTTTGAGTCTATGACGGAGCAAGCAAGAGAAGAGGTCTAGACGACGTTGACCAGGCGGAGAGAGTTTATTTACACGATCCCGGATCTCTAACAACTGCAAAAGTGCCGAGTCCTGTGATCCCTGAGTATAGGGGTAGTCCAGCTGCAAAATCAAGTCTCGAATCGCTTCTGGGTCGAAGTGCATGCTGTAGCCAAACACTTGGATGTTATTGATTTTCATGTAGCCCAGATTTCTTGAGGGATCAATAAATTCCAGGGGTTCATAGTAGATGCTTTCATTGCCATTTGGACCGTTTGACTTTATTCGACTCCTCAAATAGATGTGTACAGTTTCGAAAAACGTCTTCCATTTGTTGCCCAGAGTCAGCGTCCAGTTATAACACTGAAGGGGTAAGTCCAGTTTAGTCCGCTCCCAGTCTGGGAAATTATTTTCATTCACAGGCATAAACCAGCTCTCAGAGTGGCTGCCCCCAAAAGGGTTGACGTAAACAGCAAGAACAGGCTCTAAGGTGCTGTTTTTAGTCAGGCAAATTTGAAGAGAGAGGCCCAGTATCATATGGACCAGGCTAGACTTGTATTTGTTACTCTTAAGAGTAAGGAGCATCCGCTTGCGCCAAGAAGGATCAAACCAGCTGTTGAGGCGCATGTCATTGCTGATGAAAATGGCATGGACCTCAATTCTCCGGTCTGTCTTCTGCAATAAATACTTCATTTCCAGGTCCTGAAGGTCAGTCTCAAACCCAATGTAGTGCTCTGTCGATTCTGCCACTTCAGGCTTGCAAAGCCCTTGGCTCAGCATGTAGCCGGCGTTGCAGCTCCCACAGCGGGTGCGATTGTCAGGAGCACAGCTCAAGCACGCAGAGCCATCTCCAACCGTGCAGGGGAGGAACCCGTGGCAGGCAACCTGGTCATTGGGGCAGGTGCACGTGTGAGTCTCTTCAGAAAAGCTTCCCAGGAGGCCGTTTTCGTTGCAGTAGAGAAAGGACTGGATGCGATTGAGCCAATAGTTGGAAGATCTGCAACATGAATAAAACTTATTTTAACACAGAGACCTGCGATGCAATAAATACAGGCTTTTTAATTTTTATCAGAAAGAGAAAAATATAGCTAGATTTAGTAGCAGATTAAGGCACTAAAGTCAGATGACAAGATCTGCTGTCAGATAAATACCTGTACAAATTGCCTTTTAACACTGCAAAAATCACAAAAGAAAAGTTTCCCTATAAACTCAGAGGCACAACAGGAACATTTGGTTCACGAATTTGCTCTCTCTGTATCTCTGCCAAGGAAGCCTGGCAAACAGCTTTTAATTCTCTTCGGATTAACATCTTGAAATCCTATGCAGGCGAGATTATTTTTCCTCCTACTTTTTGATCAGGGAGGTGCTTTGTATGCATCTAAGCGTGTAGAACTCAGTACCTTCTCTCTATTTCATTTTGAAGACTTTTGAAAGCTTGCAAGCTTCCTTGTAACTGGCAGGAGCTGTTTGATTTATAGACAGTGAGCCTAAATGTTTTCCTGGAATAGCAAATAGGACCCTGCACCCTACTAAAATATATTCCATCTTCATTCTTCAGATGACTTAAAGCACAACAATGTCCCTACAGGAAGCCATGCATGAGCGTGCTGTGTTTACTTCTCATCTTTGGAGATGAAATTAAAACATCACTCTCGTGTTCTTCTTGTCATCTCATTTTGGTTTCGCTAGAATCAACAGATAATGTCCTACTTCGCACTGGGAAAACAGATACTGAAACCAATGGTATCGGCTGATGAGGCACAGTCGCTGGAAGAAAGACGATGGGAGCAGTGCAGTTGTGTGGAAATAGTCAGTACTCTGTATTTTTGTGTTCTTATTAAACCTAGCAATGCGCAGCTTAAAGATCTTGTTTCGCCTGCTGCAGAGTCAAATCTGTCATTGCCACATGAATGACAATTGGTTGTGTGGTTTATTCCCTTTCAATTGCATTATTTCAAAGACAAAATGCAAAAGCCTCATTTACTGCTGACTTACTTTTAAAGTCACATTTGAATTTGTCTTAAGCATTGAGTAGTTCAGAAAACCTTTTTATTTTTTTTCTGACTATAAAATAAATTCTAAAATAAAAAAAAAATCTATGACATCTCAAAGCCTGATTCTTTCGAAACATGAAAATGAAGTTTAATCAGTAGAACTGCATCGTGTATACTCCGGCGATTCTGTTTAATTTTTTTTTTTTTCTCTTTTTTTTGGTTGGGAACAGGAATCTTGGTTGGTTTGTTTGTTTTTGAATATACATATTGCCTATATAAATATACATATTGCCTAGTATTTTCTAGAAGTGTAACTAAATATAATAACATTCATGGCATGGATGCCTTAACTCCACTCCTCTTTGTGCTTATTTGAAAGTCAGCATTAAGCAAAACTATTTTGGCAAGTTTATTCCTTCGTTGCCTGATGGAAATGACATTATGACGTCTACTCTACAAGCAAGGTCAGTGTCACAATATAAAAGTTACTGCAAACCGAGCAGGACATTAAAGCTATTGCTCTCCTGGGTGGAATGGGAAGTTCTTGTGTACTTTGTCCGGGTTGTTTTGTTGGTAATCTGCACCTACTGAGCTTGCCCTGGCTGCTCACAGGAGCTGCAGCTCAGGTGTGTTTTGACCCTGTTTCCTATTATGGGGTGGACTTTGCAGCCAGGCTGTCTCCCTTAGTCTATCCTATTGCTGCCAGCCCTATAATGCACGACAGCAATCAAAACAGAGATGATCCTTGTCTAAAGGAGTGAAACTAACCTGTCACAGGTCTCTCATTATAGCTTTTGCCTAACTCTTTTGGGCTCTCTGTGGTTATTTAAGAACTGAAGCTGCTCAATGTGAGCTATAAAAGTCTGAGATTTGTACTTTCCTTTAGAACTTTGGGGAAGGGGATTACTCCTCCTGTGGATACACCTGAGCGTGGTTAGATGGGACAGATACCTGGAATGCAGGCTGCGCCAGGCAAAGACAGAAGTGGAGCCTGTGGCATTACTGGGGATTGATGAAGGGAAGGGAGCTGGGAAAGCAGGGAAGGAATTACCTCATTCCACAGAGGTGATAAAAAGAAGAAGACCTGATGAGGAAGATGTCACTGCGGGAAGAGGAGAATCTTCTCTTCTTGGAATAAACCTACTTAAACCAGCGAAATTAGTTTACTAGCAAAGGCTAATTTAGTGTGCGTCACCTCTCCGGCCACACAGTCTTTAAAACAGTCTTTTTTCCTTATTAATGATCTAATCTACCGTTTCCATTACGTTGAGAAGCAAAATCTTTAATGTCACTTTTTGGTTCTTTTTACTTTTAATGAGACTACCTTCTGTTGTGGTTTTTTTTTTTTTGTTAAGGGATAGAAGCAGCAGTCTACAAGTCTGCATGAAATTCCATAGCTGTGCAATTAAGTTTTCTTCCTAGTTATCAATTTATAACTTAGTATTAAAAGATCTATATCTTTGAAAACAAGCAGTTGCAAGGAGACCAAGAACTTTAGAGGGAAGGAGGCTTCATCCATATTCCAAATAAAATTCAAAGCAATAAACTTCTAATTTTTTTTATCCTATTTTGATTTTTTTACTTGATTATAACTAGAGAGAATTCAAGAAGTTCTACTTGTTTGCCTTTGCTAAGCTTACAAACATAAAATATTTTTTAAAATATAAAATCAACTGCCTTACTCGACTGCTTCTTTTTAAAATTGTTATTAAGGAATATTTTTACGCTTTGTAAATTTTTTGCTTTCACTCAAGTAAATTAAGTAAATGGAGTGAAAATACATAAAATGTCAGCAACACCTACTTTATTTAAGCCACTCATTCTTAATTAGACAAATTCATACTGGAATGTCATGCTGAAAACTTTTTTTTTTTTTTTTTTTCCTCCTAGAAATAAAATCATTTAAAATTCTGGACACTACAGTCAGGGGGAAAGGCTTGGTTGGGAGCAGATGCTTCTCACAGGCCAACACCTGGCTGAGCAGCTGGTGCAGTCAGACAGGGCTCAGGCTTTTACAGCGCTGGGTCCTCTTTGAGGATGGATGGCATCTGGGGAGAGATGAGCCTTCAGAGTAAATAATGGGTGACATCTTAGGCAACTTGCTGACCCTGTGAGAAGGGCTTCAAGAAATGTTAGTTGGAGCTGGAGTCAAAATGGGAACTAGTGAAAAAAGCATCTAGGGAAAAATGCTTCCACCAGAAAGCGGTCCCACTATGGACCCATCTCAAGTGCCTAGACACAGATGCAAACAGTGTGGGAAACAGGCAGAAGACATGAACACAGTGCTATGATGTCATTGAGATCCCATAGGTGTGGTGTGGGCAGGCTGAGGTGCTTGTGATGGATGGAGACTCTTGAGTGAGAACAGGTGGGCAGGTGGGATAGCTTCACTCCACACAAAGGAGTACTTGGAACTAAAACTTTGCTTTTGAATGAGCAGTGAACTGGTCAGAATCTTAAGGGTTGGAGAGGCCAGCAATGGGGAGACTGTGGTCAGAATCTCCTACAAACCAGATCAAGAAAAGGAAGTGGATGAAGTCTTCCTTAACCAACTGGAGGAAGCAACATGACCACAGGTCCTGACCTTACTGGGGAACTTCAACCATTCCAGCAGCAATGTTAGTGGTAGGGTAACATGACAAGACACAAACAATCTAGGAGAGTATGAAATGTATTGGGCATAAAGTTTTTATGTAGATGTTGAAGGAGCTGAGTAGGGGAGATACTCTGCTGGAGATGCTACTCATAAAGAGGAGGGAGCTGGCTGAGGATTTGAAAGCTGATGGTAGCCTTGACTGCACTGACTGCAGGATGGCCAAGTCAAAAATCCTGATGAAGTGAGGAAGGTAAGTAACAGATCAATCCTGGTCTAAAGGAGAGTAGCCTTTACTTGGGAATTAGTTCAGGGAATTAGTACGTTGGGTACAAAGCGAGGCTGCCCTAAAAAGAAAAACAGCCCAGATGATGTGCTTGGTCTTCAACAATGATATCCTTATAGCATAGTATTCCATTTGGATGTGCAGTAAGTTGAGCAGTCACAGCAGGAAGTTCCAGTGAAGGGACATCAAAGTGTTCAGAGGGCCAGGGCACATGAGAGTCTGAAGGAACTGGGTTTGTTTAGGCTGAAGAACATAAGACTAAAGAAGGATCTAAATTCTGTCTTCAGATACCTTCCGGAAGAATACAGAGAAGTTAGGATTAGAGACTTCTCCAAGGTGCACAGTAAAAGGACAAGAAACAGTGTGCAGAAGTTGTCACAAAACCATTTTTATTAGAGAAAACGGAAAATTCTTCGTTATGAGTGTGGCCAAACACTATGAGAAGTTGAGTGAGATCTGGAATCTCCATCACAGGAGGTGCTAAGACCTTGACAATCCAAGGCTCTAAGCAGACTTTGAAGATGATCTTATTTTGGGCAAATGACTTACAAAGGTCCATTACAAACGAAATTGTTCTATGATGCTGTTTTCATTTTACTCATAGGTGGAATTTTTGACAGAATTACAAACAATATTATTGGAAGTAGTAAAATCAGTATGTAATTATACTGCTTTAGAGATTTTCATGTGCTTCTACAACTTCATATTTTAAGGTGTTGTCCTTCATCAATGCCTGTTGCCAGTAGAAGTAGGGTGGATCTCTAATACCTAGGGAGAAAAAGAACCTCTCTTCCTGGATAATGTATAAGCCATCTGAGATTTTGCTGGTGTTCCCTGAGCTCATGCTACAAGACCAAGCCAGATGAATCAAGACCACTTAACTAATGTCCTCCACAAGGACCTCAGCCACAGGTTGACAGAAACTTCACACAAATGACCGACATTCCAATTCAGCAATTACTCCTGTATTATGCCATGTAGTTCTGAAACATCAATAAAATGAAAAAATGTTCAAAGAAAACAAATTTTTTTTTTATTTTTTTTTTTACTGTAAAGGGATTCAGCATTCTTTTTTCCCTTAGACAATTTTTCCATTGCCTGTAGACAATGCCGTATTGTTGAAACACTTTTTTGAAGCTCAGTTAGCATGAGGCAAGCAAAATCTCGCTTTTCTTCCAGGTAATTGTTATTCACATACGATTCAGCCAATGTCAGTTATTGCTTGGTGCCATCCATTAAGGGGAACTACAGGCCTGTCAGTCTGACCTTGGTGCCTGGGAAGGTTATGGAGCAGAGTATCTTGAGTGCCATCACGCAGCACACATAGGACAACCAAGTGATCTGGCCCAATCATCATGGGTTCATGAAAGGCAAGTCCTGCTTGACTAATGTTGTCTCCTTCTATGACAAGGTGACCCACATAGGGGATGATGGAAAGGCTGTGGATGTTTTTTATCTGAACTTTTTACAATATTTCCCCCAGCATTCTCACGGAGAAACTGGCTCCTTAGGGCTGAAATGGGTGCACTCTTTGCTGGGTAAAACACTGGCTGGATGGCTGGGTCCAAAGAGTGGTGGGGTCTGGAGTTAACTCCAGTTGGTGGCTGCTCACAAGTGGCGTTCCCCAGGCCTCAGGACTGGGGCCAGTTCTGTTTAATAACATTATCAGTGATTTGAACGAGCGGATAGAGGCTCCTTCAGTAAGTTTGCAGATGGCACCATATTGAGCAGGAGTGTTGATCTGCTTGAGGATAGGAAGGCTCTACACAGGGATCCAGACAGGATGGATTGATAGGCTAAAGCCAATTGTATGAGCTTCAACAAGACCAAGTGCTAGGCCCTGCACTTAAGTCACAACAACCCCCTGCAACGCTCCAGGCTTAGGGCAGAGCGGCTGGAAACTGCCCAGTGGAAAAGGATCTGGGAGTTTTGGTCAACAACCATATGAAGATGAGCCAGCACTGTGCCCAGGTGGCCAAGAAAGCCATCAGCATCCTGGCTTGTGTCAGAAGTAGTGTGGATAACAAGACTAAGGAAGTGATCGTGCCCNGGAAGTGATCGTGCCCCTTTACTGGGCACTGGTGAGACCACATCTCAAATCCTGGATTCAGTTTTGTGCCTCTCACTCCAAGAAGGACATTGAGGGGCTGGAGCCTGTCCAGGGAAGGGCAGGGAAGCTGAGGAACGGTCTAGAGCACAAGTCTGGTGAGGAGTGGCTGAGGGACCTGGGCTTGTTCAGCCTGGAGAAAAGGAGGCTCAGGGGAGACCTTCTTGCTCTTGACAACTCCCTAACAGGAGGTTGGAGCCAGGTGGGTCAGTCTCTTCTCCCAAGGAACAAGCAATGGGACAAGAGGAGATGGCCTCAAGTTGCACCAGGGGAGATTTAGGTTAGACCTGAGGAACAATTTCTTTTCCACAAGGGTTGTCAGGGCCTGGCCCAGGCTGCAGGGCAGTGGTGGAGACCCCATCCCTGGAGGGTTTTCAAAGCCGTGGAGATGTGGTGCTGAGGGACATGGTTTAGTGGTGACCTGGCAGTGCTGGGTTAATGGTTGGACTCAATGATCTTAAAGGTGTTTTCCTGATTCAATTTGCCTTTTTTTTTTCTACTGTATTAGGTGTATTTTTTCTTTAATTTATAAGCTACTTCACTAAAATAGTACTTGGTTTACTAAGCACTCTATGCGAACTTGCGTATACCACTCCTAATTCCTTTCTTTCATTATTTGCCATTTGGCATATTTAAGATCAACTACTTAGTATGATGCTAGAAAGAAAAATTCTTATTAACTCTGTCATAGGACTTTATTGTATTTCCCCACTATTTCATTTTATTTCAAAGTTGGGTGTGAGATATGTGAGAAAAAATTCCTGTTTACTCTCATAGGGACAGAATCTCAATCTCTGACTTTAAGGTTCTCAAGTGCACATTAAAGTTAATAAGAGGCTTTGCTCAAAATGTAATATAATTTTATTCTTCTTTTCAGGTGTAATAAATTCTTGGTACTTCATTCCCCACCACATCATTCCGTACACATTCCCAGTGTTCTTTTACCTTTAATCAGTTTTATTTAATCATTTGTATTCTCATTGTGTTAATAGGGGACTAGTGACAACAGCTGCTTATCTTGAGCAGTTGCTTCTTGTTTATAGAAGTTAATAAATAAATAAGACAATTAGCTTCTGAGGGAGGGCTGAAAGAGCTCTCCAATTATTCTTTTAATGACACTGTAAACATTGTTATTTGATTTGGATAATTATATTTACTGGCCTGATATGTTGTTTTCCAAAAACTGCAATACAGAACTTCTGCCTTCCAAACCTAGTGAAACCGGTAAGAATCTTCTTCATGACTTCAGTGAGCTTTAAATCAAAATGGGATGCCTGAAATATTTGTGCCTTCACCATCATGCAAAGTTATGTGATAAGTTATGATGAAAAGCTATTTTTGGTGAATCACACACTAGAAATCACAACTTTAGAAATAAAGTGATATTTAATTTAATGAAATAAAGTATTTAGTAAGTATAGGATACTTATTAGCAAATTATATAATAATTGGCTTCCCACTGTTCTGAGATTTCAGCTTCCCCTTTGACTACAAAGACTTTCCAGCCCCATGAACCACGTCTCTTGCACGGATGAACGTGTCCCTCCATCCCTATTTAATTTGTTTGCTCATATACATCAATATGAATACACTTTGTTTGGTGTGACAATATTCCACAAATTTTCTCAATTTTTAATTTACTGAGAAACAGAATGTGAACCAATTATGGTTTAATAACAGTTCCAGCTTCATTTTCTTACATCCAACCCTTTCCCTACTCTACTACAAGATCAGGCTGCTGTTGCTGGATGAACCTTCTGTTGCACAGGATGCGCTAAGCAGTTGGCTGCTGTGCTTTCGGCTAGAATACTTGCGGGGTGAAGAAAGCCTGCCATATGATCTCACATTCACACAAGCATGATAGAAAAATAGGATAATTCTGTGGAAGTTAATGTATCAGTTCACATCGGCCAAGTTTCTGATGAGAATCGTCTTAATGAGAACTATAAATCTTAGTGGGTTTGGTAGGTGAAATAATTCTATGTGAAGTTGTACTGCATTATCTCTCTATGAAATGCTCTCCAATTCTTAATCTAAAGTGTATTTAAAATATTTTGCAGTTTTTTATTGCTATGAAATAACTTTATTTTTAAAAAAATAAAATTATTTGAACAATAGCAGTTGCAAGTTTAATCCAAAGCATGTGCTTCCTCTTGAGCAACACACTGTAACATTAAATGTAAGAAGCAAGCAGTATGGTCACCCTATATAATGGCTGCAGCAAGTATTTAATCATGATATGACACTTTTACCTCCTCTGCCTCACTAAGTGCTTAACATCTGTTGTACATCAGATGGCTCAGTAGCAGATGATGAGTACTCAGTGAGGCAGATGCTAAGTAAAAAAATGAAGACAATTTAACAAGAAGTGTATAGGCAGTAAAATACCCATTACCTATTTTCCCCTCCTTTGGAGGCTGAGTCCAGTGTAAATCTCTAAGACATCAACACCAAGTGCACTTACAGGCATCTCTAAAATGTCCTACCCTTGATCTTGTGGGACTAACTCCTGGGAAGGACAAATAGGACTCTAAATACTTTGTTTCTGTGCTGTGAGTCATAACAAGAACATTAATTGCTGCTAAATTTGATAATGGTCTTTATGTGAATGCATTTTTCTTCTGGGAATCAGGGTGAAACTAGTGACTGTATAGTCACCAGAAGGCCAGTCAATGATTAGGAGAAAGAATGTTTTTAGTTTATTCAGCCTCAGCAAAATGAAGTGGTACTACAACCACTGCTCAAACATACCTGAAATTATTTTCCTGGGAGTCATGTTACAGGTATGTCAGTGAGACTCTCAACAACAACTGCAAATCCTGCTCAAAAAGTTGATAAACCCAAGCAGCGCGGCTGTTCCGAGCTCGTACCTTACAATTTCACAGCTGGCTCCACCCAAGCCGGATACTTCAAAGCCAATCTAAAGGCCTGAGCTGGCTCTGTGGCTCATGGTGGACACAAAGTAAACATACTGTGAAGTAGAGGAGGAATGTGGTACTTTTCTAAATGTATATAAAGGAAAGAAAAGCCTCTACCTAGAGAGATGTCGTTGCTAAAAGTCCCAATAGCTTACACAGAAAGGGTATCAATCAGCTATGAAATTTTAACGGAAATACTGTGGCCATATGCTAAAATTGCTTCCAGCATAGAAATGGATGGGTAACTACAGGAATCTAGCTCA
>VWZK01020751.1:0-27496 GCA_013396935.1 Baryphthengus martii | reverse complement strand
TAATTAAATATACACAAACTCAATATCAAACCCAACCTGCTGATGGCAATTATGTCACTGTCACCATTGATGCTATGGGCAGAATCTAGGGCAGTCCCAGTTAAACAGGAACTCGATTCAGGAGCTGGATACTGAAATTGGATTCAGAAACTCATGGATTAGTATCAAAGACAGAGGAATGGACAGAGTCCTCCTTAGACGCTGGCCACTGACGAAGAGAAATTGACCCTCGTGATCCCTCAACTTTATATTGAATATGACATATATGGAATGGAATAACTTGTTGATCGGGTTTGGGTCACCTGTCCTGTCCACCTCTCCCAGCAGGTGTGACCTTTATTTTATGGCACCCCAATATGGTACACAAGATTTAGCAGTGGCTTTGGTTTCTATAGAAGCAAGTATAAGCAAGAGCTTTCTGCACACCCATCCTTAGTAGTAACAGTAAACACCAAGCAGTATCACTGCTAGATTAAGATAGTCTGTGAAAATATGCTGTTAACTTCAGATAGTGCCATCACTTAGAAGAGACTTAGCTGAAAAGTAACATCACTGAACAGAATTAATTCTGTTCTAGCTCAAACCAGGACATCTGGATATACCCATGTATGCATACATGTTATCTGCACAGCATGAGTTGCCTAATGAAAGTACCAGCACAGCCAGAAACCCACACTGCTTGGTAATTTCACCCATTATATCCTAGTAATGCATCCATTTTTTTTTGTATTTGTTTTCTGTGGAAGTTTATGTTAAAGTATAAACTTTCCTTATTTAAGACCTTAGAAGCTGGAAAATTACAGAGGAAGAAAGAAATGTGTCACTTCTAAATGCTTTTTTTTTTCTGTAAAGTGTTCTTTTATTTAAATATGAGATCATTCAGAGCAAGTAAAATACATTTCCCTGAGTCTTAATCACAGGCAGTGCTGCAATTTCAGATTCTTGTGCATTACTTTAAATATCATCTCCGGGAGAAAGATACAGTAAAGATTATGGATGTGTTTTATGTGGCTCGAAAAGCACTGGGAGGAATATTTCTGTGTTTAAAAAGCAAGGTAACAAAAGAACTAACTGCCAAATCAAAAGCTGACATTTGATGTAGAGAAAAATCTTTCACTCATATCTTCTTTGAGTAACTCTTTGGAGCCCAACTGGAACCAGATTATGCTCCCCAGTATAATATCAATTAAATGAAGTAAGACTGATTTTGTCTCACCTCTACATGAAGAAAATACCAAGTGAAGTCTGAGGAA
Source organism: Baryphthengus martii (assembly GCA_013396935.1). Taxonomy (NCBI): domain Eukaryota; kingdom Metazoa; phylum Chordata; class Aves; order Coraciiformes; family Momotidae; genus Baryphthengus; species Baryphthengus martii. The sequence goes on along the minus strand of VWZK01020751.1, from coordinate 26,243 downwards.
AGGATTAGGAGTGTATTATAGAGCTGAAGTTGTTAAAGGTCAAGAGTGATTCAGACCTATACAGGGCAAGTGTTGATCTAGTTCAGGTATTGGTCTCTGTTACACAAGTACTAAGTTGGAGGTGCAATGGTCCGCTTTATATAAGAGATTGGTTAGGTAATTACATTGTCTCCTGCTACTTTGTAGTGTACTGATTTTATTACTCAGCTAGGCCTTCCTAACTATTTTTACAAACTGCCATTAAAACACCAGATATTATCAGAGAATCATAGAAACATAGAATGTTTTGGGTTAGAAGGGACCTTTAAAAGTTATCTAGTCCAACCCCCATTCAAGTGAGCAGGGACATCTTTAACTAGATCAGGTTGCTCAGAGACTCATTCAAAATGACCTTGAATGCTTCTAGGGATGGAAAAAATTATCATTTTGCATGGGTTCAGTATTTCTGGATGACTGCTCTGTTGCATCTCAAGATGTCACATTTACAGAGGCAGTGTGCAACTGTCCTATCCGTGATCAGGACATAGTGTTGACCAACTTTTCTGATGGCATCTGTAAGAGTTTTTAGGACCTTTTCTTCAGGAGAAGTTTTTTAGGTAGAAGTTGTTATTTTAGTTAGACTGTAAAAAGATGTTGTAAAAAAAATAAAACGACAAAGTTTTCAAAAGACTGGTATATTTGAAAGGTTCTTTACTTTTTGCCACTGATCCAATTGAGCTAATAAAAGGTACTACTTCCATCTACAAACTATGGCCTTCTCATGTGTAGGCCACCAAAGTCTGTTTATGACTATATAAAAAAATAGCTTAGTTTTATTAGGCCACTTCTACATATTTATAAAAATCCAACAATGTACTTCCCCCCCCCAGTATCTTTCCTTTACGCTCTGCAAAACTAAGACTGACTAAACTAGCCTTAATTTCCTGGCCATTGAAAGGAAAAAATCACTTCATTGATAAATCTATTTCTTCTCTTAGAATTAACTCACAGAAGAAAAATTGCTGAGCAGGTTAAATATATTCAAACAGTGTTTTAAGGAGTCATATTCTTTATGTGTTCATGATTTCCTGTAATTTTTTAACCCATTGGTCAAATATAGTAGTCAATTTTGGTAGAAAGGAGGAATCTCACTGATATTAAGTTCTCATAGATTTTATGACAGCAGGCAATCAGGAGGACTAGGATTAGTACCCCACTGAGGGAATGACTACATTGTTAGCTCACAACTTGTTTAATGCCAGAAAGTCTACACATGGCAACAGGATGCAATATTCGTCATTTCTGGTGCACCTGAAATTGTTCAAACTGTTTTGAAGCATTCTGTTCAATTATATATACAAAACTGTATGATTTAAAAATAATCTTGCGCAGAGGCATATATGTATTAATGACTATGTGTATTTTTATCTTTGAATGGGACTTTCAGGTTCTTCCATTTTTTAATTATATCAGTTAGTTTTAACATGGAGACTGCTTAAATTTTATTTACAAATAAGATAACCCTAGTATACCGTCGCTTACGTCTAGAGCTGCATCGACAAACACAATTATTTTTTCTTCAGGACTTTGATAGGTTGCCAATCTGTTAATGTAGCCGGATATTGCAGGGGGGTGTGTGTGTGTGCATTTTTTAGAAAACCTTACTATCTAACGTCTTCAGTTATATATTTTAAAGCCCAAGAATGCTCCGATCTAAAGTAACCTATGTGTTTGACCTAAAAACAAAGCACAAACCTGAAAAAACTCTAACCTCTAAGGAAAGGCAGTCCACATGATCTCAGCTGCCTTTAAAACCAATAGCTAGCCTGTGTATTTCCATTCTCAAAGCCCTCAGGTCCCCAAGACCTACAGCATGCCTTCATTTAGGCTGCCCAGACGCAGAAAATTTCCTAGCCAGCTGTGAGATAAGCTTAGGCAGGCAAAAGGAAGGGAGGAATAAATAGGCTTTCCAGATAAAGGATGAATGAAATCCCTTGCTTGGATTCTATTAGGATTGAGTTGAAGCAGGTGGCTTTTTTTTCTGTCTAGCTCTGTTCAACTCAGTCTAAGGCAGGACAGCCTTAAAAATAGCATATGGTAGCTAGCATTGCTCTCCCCTATGAGAAAGCAATCTTTTATATGCATTTGCAGGCGGAAAGGATATGGATTTGATCAATTATATTTTCTCAGCTTTGTTGATTAAATGTTGGCCTTCTGCATACTTTTCTGTCATTCCCTACTTGATCAGAATTTTCTATTCAACTCCTTATATGCATTTTTTATGCTTCAGAATTACTATTACATTAAATTCAAATGCAGATAGGATAATCCCTTTGAGGATATATGGTTCAATCAAACCTCCAATAAAGTCAATCTGATGAATGATATCCTTCTTTTTCCCATATTGTTAATTGATTTAATGGAACTTAAGGGAGAGCAGTTCTGTGCATTTCATGCTTCTACTCTCTGCATCTTCCATTTTTATTTATAAGATTAAAAAACAGCAAAATAAAGAATGAAAGGAAGAAAAAAGATACTATCTATTCACCCTGTCATTCACTCAACTGTCCATCTATTCGTTAACGAGTTTATTCTTAAAGGGAATTTAGCTTTCATCTTCTTCAGTGTTCTGAAATGTCTTGTGCCTCTTAAGTTTGCTTTCCAGCTGGGAAAAGGGTAAGAAACATCAAAATTAGAACAGTGAAACAGGCAATCTTTTAAAGCAGTCTGTAATTGTGAGGTACAAAAGACTGATTTAAAAAGACTGAAAAGATCTGATAATCCAAAGAAGTACTTAAATTTTGGGCCAGCTCACCAATCTCTACTTCTTGCAGGTTTTCCTTTCTGAACTGTAGCACTAAATAAATTTCCTTAATACCCTTAGCAAAGAAACATCCATAGTTCATTACGGAAGGTAAGATGGAATTAGTGCTGTGTGAAACAGCAGTTGCTGTAAAGACTCTTCCCTTTTATTAAATAAGTAAACTGAAATTTGTAAACGTATTTAACAATCAGTTTTCTGTCTCTGAGTAACCAAATATCTTAATTCCCGTTTCCACTTCAGATGGAATTGTTGATTTTGCAAGGAATTTTAAATATTGAGGTTGTCTCATTATGCCAATGAGACTACAGATTTAAACATATGTATTGTCAAATTTCGGTAGAAGCGTGAATCTTGAGAGATGTGAAGTTTCAGAAAACTAATGGTATCCATATCTCATTGGTATCCATACTGGAAACTTGTGTTAGTACATGAAAGAGTAGCATGAATTAGTCATGTTTGTTGTACAAATGATTGAAGCACACCTTACATTTTTCTGAAATGGTGATTAAGAAACAGAAAGCTGGTTTTGCTAGTAATTGCATATTTCTGTCTAGTCTGCTTGCTCATAGGTGTACTGGTTTTGGCTGGGATAGAGTTAGATTTCTTCACAGTAGCTAGTATGGGGCTATATTTTGGTTTTGTGCTGAAAACAGTGTTGATAATTCAGGGATGTTTTCATTACCGCTCAGCAGTGCTTACACAGAGTTAAGGCCTTCTGCTTTTCAAACTACTGCACTAGTGAGTAGGCTGGTGGTGCACAAGGAGCTGGAAGGGGACACAGCTGGGATAGCTACCCCAGCTGATCAAAGGGATATGATCATACCATATGATGCTATTCTCAGCACAGAAAGCTGGGAGAAGAAGAAGGAAAGTTCAGAATTATGGTGTTTGTCTTTCCAAGTAACAGTTATGCACGATTGAGCCGGGCTACATATGGTAGAACACCTTCCTGTGGATAGGTAATGTTGAATTAATTCCTTATTTTACTTTGTTCGCATGTGCACGACTTTTGCTTTACCTATTAAACTATTTTTTTATCTCAACTCATGAGTTTTCTCACTTTTACCCTTCCGATTCTCTTTCCCATCCCACTGTCAGGGGAGTGAGTTATTGGCTGTGTGGTGGTTAATTGCTGAATGGGACTAAACCACGATAAAAGGTGTATTTTATATAAAAGGTGTATATATAAAAGCTCCAACTGTATTTGGAGCTTCCAGTCACCTTCTCTATCTAGTAATCTGATCATTCTGGAAACCATACTCACTCTTGCGCCTTTGTACTGAAACTCCAGTGATACCTCTTGCTACACCAATCAATCTGTGGTTGACCTTGTATGTGATATGTGGGAACTATTATTTTTTTACTATATCTTTCAAAAAAACCCCAACCCTCAAATGCTACTTACAGCTTTACTGAATGAAGAGTGCAGCTTATATTTGACAGTGGAGCTTCACAAAGGCAGCTTGAGTTACATTGAAGTTTTTTGTGATTTATTAGGTAAAATACGTTTATTTGGTGTTTTCTTGTATGTAATATCAGTCATAGTGCAGTACAGCATGTGATGTCTGAACAACACAGTTTCTCTCACTGAAGAAAGTGAAGGCCATGAAGAGAATAACTTGTGGATGAAAGCAGGGAGGACAAAATCTGTATTTGAACCTAGCAGGGGGCTGACCGAGGACTGAAAAAAAAAGTAAGGAAGTAAAGAACTAAGTGGCAGGAAAAAAATCAACACTCCTTAGGAGAAGTAGAAAGCTATGGCCTGGATACAAATATTTGTGTTGATTTACTTCTTATTTGCATTTGTTTGATCAAGATCAGAAATTGAAGCTAGGTAGGCTTCTATGTATAGTTTATTGTGAGCTCTGCAACAGGCAAGGAATTCCTTCTGTCACTCTAACCCTCTCTCTTAGTCCCCTCCTCCCTTCTCCAGTCTTCTGTATACCGCAGCTCAAATGGCCAAAACAACTGAGTCAGCAAGGAGGCAGTTTTCACGAGAATGTGTTTTATCTATGCCCTATGTGTACAGTTTAGATGACACAGTAACAACAACAACCAGGAAAATAGTTATTTAAAAATCAGTGGTGATTTGTTCACTGAGTTATTTCAAAGCTCTCCAAGAGCTCTGGATCAGAAATACAGTTATCTTGTTAATTGCTAGGTTAACACTTACTTCTTATTATGAATTAAAAGCCCATTGGTTCAAAGCCTCTCTCTATAAAATTATTAAGTGGCTTAAATTAAATCTTACTGATTATACTGGATAAAGCCCAGTTAGCTGAGCTTGAAATATCCACACTGAAATTATATTTAGGTTTTAAATACATTTCTATTTGCATCTAATTTATTTGTAGCTATTAAATAAAGACTTGCTCTATATTATAGTATAAGAAAAATAAAAGAAAACTAACTTTATCCAACATAGAAAATCTAAACATTCCTACATTATCAATAATCCACATCTTAAAGTGGCAAAACCCATTTGCAAAGAACGAGAAGATTTATTTAGATTTCTTAAGACAAATATGTGACAAAATCCTGAACACCTGTGTGTGGATATTTACAATGTCAGCTATAGAAGTACACATCTATATATATCAGAAGGATATAAAAAGAAAGATAAGGAGAATGCACAATCCCTTTCTAATTCTGAATCAGCTTTCGTCACTGCTTCGCTATGTGAACTGGGACAAGCTAATTATAAGATCATTTGAATTTGCTTTGCAAAGGAAACTGCTGAAAAGGGTACTGGAGTGGGATCAGGCATATAGGCTCAGCAGTGTAATGTTGTGAGTAGCAACTTAAGAGTGCAAGGAACTCATGACCCACATTCAAGTTGTCGCACCGGAACGCAAACACGCAGAAGTAGGCATGGTGTGTAGAAGTGTGATTCTAAAGCCCGGTTTTACAGTGAAACAAGAACATGATGCGCAGTTGTAAGGGTGAGACATGGAGATCTGTCTCCAGAAGAGATATCATTGTATGGTAAAAATCTCTGGGAATAACTTAGTAGAACGACAGCTAGACAGCCCTGAAGATAGAATTTGCTTGAGAGTGTCACTTTGGCTAATACTGTTAGCTGCAGGGGAAACATGCATAAATGGCACAGGAGGCGTAAAGAGTGGAGGAAATTCAGAGGAGTCCAAGTAGGCATGGTAATAGCAAGAACAGCCTCGACAGCAGATCATGTGGAGGAAAGAGAAGTCAAACTGGCAGAAGTAAACTAGTCAATACGAATTAGTAATAACAGCTAGAGTAAAAGTAATGCATCACACTCTTTAAACATCCAGGAGGCTGATACAGTTAAAAATGCCATAGTATCAGAGTAACAAAGAAAAAGTCACATTACAACTAGGAGCCAATCATGATCAAAACTTGACAGACCAAGAACGCATATATTCCTCAATATCCTCAATATTTATACATCTGGAAAATTTTTGTTCTGGGGAGCATGGAAAGGAAGAATCTATGTAAATAATAAATAAGAAACCAAAGGAAATACCTGTAGCCTTCTGTCATCTACATTTCGTAATTATGCTGTGCTTGCTCTCTGTATGTAATTGCTCAGGCCTTAATTACTTGTACTTGAGCTTTCTCTCCAGGAATAGACACGCACTAAAAGTAAGGGGGCTCAAAGACAGCAGGGGACTTGGGATCTGCCATTAGCATCTGTGTATGAGAGATCAAGCAACCACAGGATGCAGGTGCAAAGATGGTGCCACGTTCTTTATATCAGTTAAATATTCTTTTTCTAAACAATTTCAGTTCATCTGCTTGTCCAAAGTTTTAAATTTATTTAAGCACTAAGAGCATTTAAGCATATAATTGTATTGCTCACTTCATGAATTAAATATAGGCTGAGGATTATTTTCGTAAGAAATATGTTCTTATAATTTATTCAGAAAGATTGTCAAATGATCTTAAGGCCGTATCTTAATCTCTACTTTTATGAATAAATTTATCTGTATTGGTCTTATACCATAGGAGAACCCTTAAACCTCTTGTAATTGCAGTTCATTTTAAGGTAATATATTATAAATATAAACTGGTGGCAAAGAAATATGACTTGAGACATGCTGTAAGAGGGAGAAACATAATGACCATACTGAATTGCATAATTCTATGTACATACTTAGTAGTATGCAAAGATATCAACAGAGTATTATATAGCATTCTTCTCATATATGCATCTTGAACGTATGTATTTGCATGTATGTGCCTGGAAGTCCCTGTATGTGTATGTATATATGCTGCACATATGCTGATATGTGTACATGGACACATCTGTATGTGTACAAGTGTATACATCTGTGCATTTGATGTAAAAAAAAATAATCAAATTTTAACTAATTAACGTGTCCCATTAGAAGAACCATGTTGCAAATTAGTTTTAGTTAAATATATAGAGGTGAATAAAACTAATGTAGGAGTGTATGCTTGTATAACTGAAGTTATAATCTACAAGCAAAAAGGTAAGAGGAAAGAAGATTCTGCTCACAGTCTCATTTATGTTCTTTGGAAATGAAATGTCCTGATGTTCTATATTCTGCAAGGACACATGATCTGTATCTATTTTCAGTGAACATCTTCTCACATGGTAGCCTAAAAATAGGCCAGCCATGAACTTTAAATAATGGCTCAGGAAGGGTATTAACCTCTTTCTCATATTCTAAGTTTGTCCTATTGCTGTAAGTATCAATATTATGGAGAATGTATCTGGTGTTAGAGAATGACAAAGCAAGCTACATGCACCTCCATTTCTGCTTCTCTGCAGATGTCATTGCCTCTTAATTCCTTTCAAGGTCTGTTATATATTAAGCCATCCACACATAGTATTCACAGTATTTCTCTTCCTCTAAGTAGTGAATCTGTTCTATGCCAGATGCTAGAAAGCATGAACTATTTCATTTCCCAACCCATATTTTCATAAACACATAAGTGTGTATACAGTGTGTGGCAGCGATTGGTATAATGAGTAGCTAGATTTTTGGTTTGGGGACCGTGGATGTCTGTATTAGCCACTGTATTTCCCAAATAATCTGTTACAGCTCCCACAGCATAATGCTTTCATCAGGTATATTTTTCGAAAGATTCTCAGTAGTTTTACTATTATTTTACTTTTCTACACAGACCCATCTTCGTTTCCTGATTTTCAATTTACTACAAGAAAAACCTCCTCACGATGAAATAAACTTAGTTTGAATAAATGCAAGCGTCATTAATGAAATCACAGAAATAATAATATTTTTTTCAGTTCCACTGTTAACTAATGACTGTAATCCAGGCTAAAGAAAAGCTATTAATTACAAAGTATGTGGCTTTTCTTGAAAAAATATATAACTACACTGGTATTTATTTTATCCACAAAATACTTTAGCCTTCTAGCAAGGCATCATCTGTTGTTTCACATGTACTATAGTGATCAGAACATGCAATGATCAGCTCGTAAAACTTGCAACTGAATGTGTTTTAGGGAGCCTGATTAGTATCCTCTCAACCAACCATAGAGTTTTTACTTTTCACAAATGAGGGAAAATTAAAATGGATTTATTGAATTCATTCAGAAGAGAGTTAACAAACATAGACTCCACAGAACACACTGATAGATTAAAATCCTCTTGGGGAACTCCTTGCCAGGCAGTGCTCTGCTCCTGTTGAGGCTTATTTAGGATCCAGTGCTACCACTGAGCAGGATTATACAGACCTATCATGAAAGAGGTAGAAACAACAGATACAAAACCATCACCTTGAACTCAGCCCAGGAACAACTGGGAAGTCTTCACATATATTCAGTGTCAGACTCTGCATTTTCCACCAGATTTTAACACCACTCATCTCTAACAATCTTATACCACAGTAGCTTAGTACCAAGGGGAGGAACACTCTTGTTAATCACTGAAAATATTAGACATTTAGTTCCTTCAGTGATAGACACATCTTTAAATTAAACAACTGTAATTCAACACCTTGTGCATCTGTATCTATGTTAAATTTCATTATCTGTCCATTTATAAGTACTTAAAAACTGTGCAATCCACATGTCCGTTTAATCTCTTATATAAATATTCTTTATCGAAACAGATTACACTTCCAAAAGATTATTCTGCACCTGAGGAGGAGAACCCTGATTTTTCGTATACTAAGACTTAAGGAAAAAACCTTCAGCTTACCTGCAAGACAGGTATTAGAGAAAAGATTATAAGTATTTGCTTATTGTGTTTGCTACATAACAGCAAAAGTCCAAAACTATAGATTAGAGTTTTCTGTAGGTTTCAAAATAACTGACGTTTTTGGTTTCTTTTCAAGTGGCACTAGGAATAAAGCAAAACAATGATTTAGCATTGCCATGATGTGCAGAGTTTAACCTGGGATATCTCCCTCAGCTTTCACAAGATTTACCTTCTTGCATCACTGTGTACCAACTGGAAATTATGTTCATAAGTGTGCATTCAGAACAGATTTTATTCTGTTGGTTTTTGTTTTCCTTGTCTTCGCCTTTGAGATCACATGATTTCAAAAGGCAACTCCAAATTTATGCTTGGGGAATGCTGTGTACCCTTCTGTATGCTGTTACTACCATAATCATAATGTGCAATGGAATGCATAAAAATAGGCACATGCATTTGCTCCTGCATCACACAGTTCAAAGCATATTTATCTCCTCTTGCTGGTGGTGAGTCACAACTCTAATCTTTATTTGTGGTGACTTTCACAGACACTGGCACATTTAAAGGGTGTCCACTCAACACAGAAACTTTTGTATTACATAACCCCACAATACTGTTACCAATTCCAAACCAATACAGTTCGAAAGACTTCAGCCGGCTTCTGGATCTAGAAATTAAATTCCACAGTGAAAACTGAAGGAAAAGATTTTCCTTCTCATCACCTCCAAGAATGAGACAGATCTACAGGAAAGGGATGTGGGCACATCCATCCCATGCATCCCTGTCTTGTCTGCATGACTTTTTCTACAGGGATCAGGGCTGCATCTTGTCCTCTGCTTTCCCCCTTCCCTTTCCCACACTCCTCTTATGCAAGTGCCATGACTTTTTACTGCAAAAGCCCAGGAGGGGAAAATGGAGAACCCTGAGTGGTCTCCCGCAGCCAGATCCTGCATCTCCTAATAATGAATTAAAACAGACGGTGTGATTTCCAAATCTGCATCAAGAATTTTCATGTATTTATTTTTCATTTATCTTCAATTATTCTCTAAAGGTTTCAAAGGAATATGTGTTAACTTCTGCTATTTTTATGCGATATAGTCATAATTCAGAGATTAGGGCAAAAAAATCATATGGTTTTAGCTAAATAAAACTTTTCAAATCCTACTAGAGAGGACACTAGCCAAGCCAAAGAAAGCGCAGTATTAAAAGAATGTGTTTACATAAGGAGAACTAATTCAGAAGTCATCTGAAGTACTTTGTCATTATTTTTAACCTCCTAAAAATCAGCAATGCCATCTGTAATTACAGCAGCATATTCAGACTTAATAGGAACGAACATGCTGTGGTAAGCATTTTCTAATATGTAGTAACAGTTCCTGGCTTTCAGCAGAAACTGCACAAAGGGAAAAAAAAAAGTGCTTGACTCTTTCCATTCGCTGCCCCCAGCACTACCTGGGTATTACCTAGCTGAACAATTATTTAGTCCATTAAAAACTGAGATATGATAAGACACTTAGACGCATGATCTCAGACTGAATAAGGCAGTGGTGCAAAATTCTCCTCTGTGGGACAGCACCCCTGTTGTATTAGATGCTGTTCTCTCAATGCATCAGAACTGGCGCCCACTAAAACCTCCCTGACTCTGCCCTTCAGATGCCTGTTCAGACAGGAGCAGGGGTAGGCTGGATTTACTCTTCTGTAATGGGATTTGACAACTCTCACAGCACTTAGTTTGCATCTAAATAGTCTTGTCCTTCTCCCAAACAACTTATCTTTCTATGAAAGATAACTACGGCGCTAAGATTTGGGGATTTAATTTGGATTAGTATATTTGAAGAGCTCATGAAAGAGCTGTCATGTCTGAAATATTTATTAAAGAGTTATGACAAAGGAATCATGCAGGTGCAGTAACAAAACCATAACTACTGAGAACTGATGGTGTAATATTATCTGTATTAACGGAAACAGATCTTGGACTTGCCAAAGTATGTCTGAGTTCAGGACAGACCTGCTAATAAAGCATGTCCAACATAGAAAGGACTGTGATTAAAGTTTCTTGATTATGTGCAGCAGCAATAAAAGTGGTTGACAGTTCAAAAGCTGTGTCTCCATTGCAGAATGTACACTCCTGTATATATGTACATCGAGTAGCAAACACACTACCCATAGTTCAAGAATTCAAAGTGCATTGTCCTAGGTCCCTCGGAAACAGATTTGAGTATAGCAAAGACAGTTTGCTACCATGTCACACCTGCTGGGACAAAGCATCTTAAAACACAATAATCCAATCAGCTGGTGATTATCTGCTCATTTCCAACATTTCTTTTACTATTTTTAATTTTAAAAACTTAATTACAGTCCCCTTTAAGAGGTTTTCAGGGCTTTCCTTAAGCCCTGTATACTTAGATTACTATTTAGGCATACCTTACAGAGATTTTTGAAAAATACTAATAACTTTTTTTTTCAGTATTTGTCACATAAAAAATGCTGTGGTATATCAGCACTTATTCTACAAGACTAACATGCTGCATAATTCATTGTTGTCTTCAGTACTCCGGAGTATGAATTAAAGTTAACATTTTATCCGTATCTATGTGAAACAAACCCTTGATGCACTACATAAAGAGTTATTCATGCTCTCTGTATAGCTAAGCAAAGAGATACTTAAATGGATTCTAGCATTACTACGTGGGTAAATCTGATGCATTTTCCCTAGCTCACCTCTTCATGCTTCATATCAAGGTTCACAGCATATAAAAATACGTAACAGTGGATTATAAAGAAAACATTACCTCACTGTCTTTTATGAGCTAAATTCACAAACATAAGTTTTTAAGAAAGTAAAATATTTAGAATCTCCAATAATTTAATATTGACTCTGACATTTTATTGCTTTTATTAATAAACTCATTTTATTTTCTAATATCATTTAATGTCTGACGGCCTGTAACCAAAATGACTATTAAAAAAGCATTGAAGCATACTATGGTCTAATCACATCACATTTTGGCCTCATAATATTAACTATGGAGACATTTCATTCTTTGTGCAGAGGATTATAACATAGACTAAATGAGGATATAATGTTTTGTGATTTCTAAGCATAAATATTAAATAGAAGGAAAGATATTACAAAAGGAAGTAAGTTTTAATGGTGGAAAGGTGAAGGCTAGCAACTGGGGAAAAAATAGTGAAGGTACTAAATTAATAAATTTTTTAAATTATTTTGAAAGGACCAAATGTTTTTTTCTAAAAGAGTACTCTATTTGTCTACGTGTAGCAAACTGATCTGTTTTTTGTCCTGCTTTCACTAAGATAAAAGTATTATTACCAACTATAAATCCAGTAATGGAAGATTTCCATTATTTTCTGGTGACATTATCTCCCTTACAAGAACTGTCACAAAATACCATCCTTGATGCAACACTAAGCACCATGAAGGATCTTTTTCAGAGTCTTACACATGACTCATTAGGCTGTCTTAGGTACCATAATGTACTTACATCCACTTACCCTATGGGAACAACAAAGGCCAAGGACTTCACACAGGTCTGCTCAATTTCAGAAACAGCATCATGTAAAGACAAAGCAGCTTGTCGAAAAGAAACTACAAGCAGCTTCTTATGGGCTATTTGGAAATTATTGATGGTGAGCAATGTTAAGTATACACATACACACATATAAAATACATAAAATACTATATCCATTACCTCTTAGGACTCAGTTCTTACAGTTATAATTAAAAAAAAAAAAGTAAACTCAGTGGTTGGCAGTGATTAAAAAAAGCAAATTAATGTTAGGAATTATTAGGAAATGAATTATTCATATTATAATAACATCAGTATGCTAGCTGCAGATCTGGTGCTCTCATCTCTAAAAGGCTATAAAAAGCTATAAAAAGCCAGGAAAAAGAATTGAGAATGGCAAGAAGGATGATAATGGGGGTGAGCTGGCTTCCATGCAAGAAAAAATTAAATGGGATAGATCTCTACCTCCCCCCCAAAAAAAAAAATTACAGTCTAAGACTGCTATCATAGAAGTCTATAGCCAGCATGCAAAGAATGGGTAGGAATTGACTGTACTATGACTTTTGCTACAATAATTAAAGGCCATCAAAATTGAAAAACAGTAGAAGCCAGGTTCAATCCCCAGACAAAGAGGTGGTTTCTCATGCAGCAGGGTACAGGTCTGTGATCCTTGACAAAAGATGGGTGTGGGTGCAGAAAGAGTACGTCGATTTAAGTGGATAAGGAATCAGACGAGATATATATTAGGGATCACTGAGAAGACAAATCCCATCAGTCTCAGACAATTCCTTGAACTGAACATATTGAAAGTCTAGGAGAGTCATCAAGGGAAATACCATACTTACCCTGTTCTCGCTTTTCTATGGGCGGCCACCAGCATCCACTACTGGTGGTTTAAACAAACGCCAGAGCTGAGCCACTCACACACTTCTCTCTACTCTTAGACAAAACTGCTTATGGATATGATTTTAATTTTTTTGTAATTCAAGTGTCATTTTGAAATAGATTTGTTTTATCTGTGGGGTCTTTCTTCTTTTTTTCTTTCTTATCATCTGTGCCACCACCATTTCATGTCATGAGAGTTCTAAACACCGCTTTTGGGACTAGGACCTTCTGATGTCAAATGATGTTTAAGAATGTAGGTAGCAAAAACGCCAAGTTAAAAAAAAAAAAGGTGGACTTTAGAAAACTTTAGAAAACAAGTATTTCTGCTGAAGGGATGATATTTATAAGTGAAACACGCTAATTGCTATTAATCGCTATTAATTGCTATTAATTGCTATTAATTGCTAATTACTGCCTCAATAAATAAGAGAGGGAGATAGTTAACTGCAAATGCTATTAAGGACAGAATATATTTCACATGTCAACTGCTGTTTGAAGTTACAGCCTTTTTTCTAAGCTAGTCAGGTAGGTTTTCTTTACAGTGAGAGTGTATATATCGGGGGTTGATACGCACAGAGAGAGCTTGATGATTATCTCAGACTTGTTGCAGAACTTGTACAGAGCTACAGATAGGTGTGATAAATCCAACCTTGCCTGGCCTGAAAGAAGCAATCTAAAATCTTCCATTCATACTAAAATCGTAACTGTCAGGAGTCTCCTGACTATCTGATTCTCAAGAAGGCTAGATGGTTATTTTCAGGTAAGAATAACTATGAAAAAAGGGGATATGTTTTTCAGTAAGAGTGAATTTCTCAGTTTAATGAAAAGAAGCCTTTAATTCTTTACTTTCATCAGAGAGTATCTTTCGTTATGGGCAGGTATTAGCACACCACATAAGGCAACACATGGTTAATTCAGTTTGAGTGTGTAGAGCTGAGGATATCCAATTAACTGCATTACTATAGGACTCAAATATTCAAATTGTGCAACAACTTAACCAGAGAGAAGATAACGTTTTTAAGTCCATTATCTAGTAAGTGACTACCTCAGTTCCCACTTACTGAAGGGAATTTCTTTAATAATACAACTTTGTCCTTGAATGATAGAGATGAACAACCAGTAGCTTTACTCACCTATGAAGCACCTAGAAAAGGCCTTGTAAAATTAAATAGTATTCAGGATTTTTTTTCATTTTTTTTTTTACGAATCCCTAGTTAATTCCCCACAATAACCCTACAATGACTCTATTTTTGTTACCCAACAAAGTCGGCAACTCACACATATGCATCAAACCTTTTCTTAGCTTTTCATTATTTTAATCATCCCATCTACTGCGAATGTTCCATACATAATTTTCAGAAGCTCAGTAAAATCAACATCCATGCTCTCTTACCAAAATAGTCTTAAATCTACTGTAAGTATATGCAACTTTATTAATAGTGTTTATCATGTAAGAATTAACTTTACACCAGATTTTTACTGCTAATTCTATGTCCTTCAGCTATTTCTAATGTTTGAATATATGTTTATATAAGTAATAATTACTTTTCTGATAAGAAAGAGTGACCCAGAATTTTAAAATGTGGACAACAAAAAGGTCACCACTCCTAAACAGAGCCTAGATGTGGAAAATTTCAGCTCATACAGTAAACCTGACTGGCTGAGAACAAGGAGAGCTGAAAACACTGTAACTTTTTTTATAACATTTGATGATATTCATGCTATAATTATGCAGCTGTTCATGTGGCTTCTTTTGTTCTGCTAGTGCAAGTCAGGAAATAATGGTTTCAGTTGAATGTCTTTATCAGAAGCTACTTTCATCAAGCTAAATAGGCCTTGTGAAGACTGACTGTTTAATTCCTGCAATATGCTAAACTCAAAGTATAGTAAAATGCAGGGTTCATTAAAAACTTAAGGAATGCAGTAAATATTTATTCTTGAGTGATGCAGCTAGGTTATCTGTGCCATCATGTGGATGTTTTAGCCTTGTGCTTCGTAAGATGGTATATCGCATCCAATATATAAACAACTGTGTTCTGACTTTAAAGGGCTCTAATTTATTATCCACTAGTAAAATCAAAAAGCCACTACCTGCACTACCAAACTGCACATATTGAGGTGGTAGCTAAAATAGAACTTTTGTCTGCTAAAATAAGCAAATACCCGAGTGGTGTTTTCAAAGTACTGTGCATGAACTGTCACCAGAATTTGGATGGATTCATTGGGAAATTTCTTCTGTCACTGCTACTGTCCAGTTCTTGCTTGTGCAGCCTGACTGTAGCTGAGTAAATGTATTTTTTCTTGTACAATACAGAGAACAAAGAAGTCATGCTAAGTACAATAGGATCACGGCAAAACCAGAAGCCACTCCTTCCATAAAATCATTTTCTTACTCGAAGTTTCTAAAGGCTCATTAACTTTTGAACATTTCCATGCTTGATCTCTCTCCAGAATACTTTGTTTTTTATGCTTGACCAGGTAATTAAGAGTGCCATAATTGCAAGTTGTTGCTAATAAAAGAAAATTTTGCTGTGGAAGGGTATTAAATCTCATTTATGGATAAATACTTTCCTTAAAAGCAGAAATATACACAAAACTGTTTCTGATGTCAGTGACTGACATACTTGTACATGCTGCTGTTCTTTTAACAAAACAGAAGCTCCTTACTGGCCAAGATTCATGTTATGACTGCCCCTGTACTCTAGGGTTGATTCCTACTTTTCCTGTCCTATATGATAGATTTTTATAGTACACTCTCCTATTGACATTTCAAAAGCTACTGAGGGGAGCCACAAGGTAAACTGGTAGAGGCAGTGCAGAAGCCAGAGCTTCCCACCTGTGCTCCAAAACACTCAGAAACTCACAATGTAATGAGAGTACTCTAGCTACACCTATGTTAGGGAACTAAGCAGGCCAAAGCACTGGAATTCAGTCATTTGTACTGGTAAAATGTTAGAACAATCATAGTTTGCCATGATTTTTACTTGAATCATCTAGCCATGACTCAATAGTTTTGGGTGCAGTTTACCATTCTCATCTGGCATTTTGTAAAGAGGAAGACCACTATCAGACTTTCATAACAGAGACGCTGCCCTCAGAGCCCATGAATTGTTTCTTTTTTAAAAGTATTTTCAGTATGGAACTTGATTGATTTTGGCACTGAATGGTATGACACGTTTTCCCTTCACAACAAAGAGCAGGATTCAATGGTACACATAATCCACCACAGATCCATGGTCTTCTTATGCCACAAAACTTGTTAAAAAACACAAACGATAACCTTCACATATATTTCCAAAAATACACATGTCATCCTGTGCTCTGTTGGGAGTTATATACACATTTTATGTATCTATATATATACACACATTGACACATTCAGCACTACTCCTTCCATGACAGAGGATACTAAAAGGCATTACTTGTTATCACTGAAAATTATACAGGTTTCATCATGTATCAGACAGCCTCTCCTTTATTCTCTCTCCTCTTTGCTTATTTCTTTTCTCTTTTCCCTGTTTGTACTTTCTTCTCTTTGAAGTTTTCAGCTTCATTCTTTTCCTCTGTTTTTCTTTTTTTTCACTCCTTTCAGTAGAGGATATCAGCCAACTGACATCACAAATATCCTTGAGTACGTCAGGCATGAGTACTACACAAAGTAAGACAGATTTATATTCCTATTAAGTCGCTATCTCTGTTACAGCAAGATGACTCCTGCCTTCATCCCACACAAGCACCTTGCTAAAGAAAATTCTGATTGCTTCCACACATAACACATAATTTTTTTCTCAGCAGTCCCCAGTGACAGAACAAGTGGTAATAGGCACAAACTTGTACATAGGAAGTTCCATCTAAACATGAGGAGGAACTTCTTCACTTTGAGGGTGGCACAGTTGCCAAGTGTTGGAGTCTCTGTCTCTGAAGACATTCAAAACCCACCTGGACATGATACTGTGCAACCTGCCCTGTGTGAATCTGCAGGGAGGGTTGGGTTAGATTAATCTCCAGAGATCCCTTTCAACTCCTAACACTCTATGAGTCTGTGATCATAACATAGCATAATATAATATAACTTCAGAACTGGAATACAGATTGAAGTTTTAACAAAAGAGATTTTTTAATATTTTTTTTTTAAATGGCCTATATATTATATTCCAGATACCTCATCTCAAGTAAAGACCATCTTAATGATGCTACTTCACACCATGAAAAAAAAGCATCTCTCCTTTCACTGGTGGCTTTCAGAGGTTTCATCTGCACAGATGTGTGGTTAGCAAGTAGGGAGAGCAGAAAAACCTTTCACTGAGGACCATTCTAGTCTAGTCTCTCTATATTGTAAAGAACAGCAGAAAACATTAGTTTCTCACAATAATTAAGGACATGATTTTACTGCTTGGTATGCTTGTGTGGCAATGACTCTAGTAGACTGCTTCAGAATAGTGTAAATCTGCTTATTTTCTTGTGTTATTCTAATACAAAATTCATTCTCTTGGTCATTTGTTTACTGGGTCAAATGAGATTAAATGTTACATAATAGAATCAGAAAGAGCATTTCAACAAAGCAACACCAAAGACATGAAAGTTTTCCATACCATGAAGAACTACTAAGACTTTAATCTTACCTCCCTGAGAGGATCATTGAGCTCATTCAAAATATTTTCTTCATCAAAGATCTTGCCTTGGTAGCGGTGCTCATAGTAATCATGGATCTTCTGGCGCATTTCAGCAGGTAACTTGTGGAATGACATGTACTGTTCCACTTGTTTGTACTGTCAGGACAATAGAAGCAAGAATCAGAAAAAAAATCCCAACTTTTGTAGTATCTAAAGACACATAGAAAAAAATCATTCAGGTATCAACTTAAACTTTACATATTTTATAAAGATAACATTTTATTCATATGTCAGAGAATATTAGGTTATTTAGTATTACTCATGTATCAGCACAACTGTTAAGTTACAGAAACTGCTTTTAGTGGCAATGCTAATATCCACATTAATATGTAGTTGTAGAAGCCAAGTTGTAGAAGCCAAACCCTCACACTTGTCACGTATTCCCTAAACTCCCAGCTATACAGAAGTTCTGAAAGTACACCGACACCATTTTTAGCTCATTCCACGCAGCAGATGGGGAATCTGTATACAGTGTGTATCTACGTCTCTAGTGCTGCATTCAGAGAGAGTTTAAGGTGTGAAATTCAGGAATTGGCCAAGCTGTATTAATATGCAAGATATTAATGTTGTGTATGCTTAATGACTGAAGAACAAAGTTAAAATCTGTGCAGATAATGAAGTAGAAATCGTTCGTCAGAAAGAATGACAAGAAGAGAGAAGTGAGCTGGAAAAATAGGTATGGCATCAGGAAGTAGAAAGTGAGGGAAGAGAGAGATCCCAGGATCCAGGAGACTCAGAGGACCTCATATCATTTACTTTGTGCATTTGGTTTCCTTGCTTCCACTAGTCCTGTCCTGTCTTCTGCTTTGTTTGCTACTCTTCTTCAGAAGCCTTTTTGGATAGCATAATTTTCAGAAAAGAAAGTCCCAAACTAGCATACTCAGAGTTGTACTGTACTAAACTGCATGGTACATCCAAGACCCACAAAATGGAGAAGCTGCCTAAACCACAAATTGACAAGTACCATCTGATCAAGACCCCTCAGATCCCCCTATTCTTGTCTCAGTTGAATAGGATAAGGCACTGAGACATAGAAAGATAAACCTGCTCCCAGACTTATAGGTGTGTTAAAACATAGTAGAAAGTTGGATTACTTATGTAGAGTCTTCATTTTTTATTCTTTTTTTTTGTGCTTAACATAGGCAATTTTAACTCTTTTCAGTGAAAAAAATCAATGAAGTCTTAATTAGGATCAGCAACTCTGTGAAGCGGTTCAATGAATTTATAATGTACATTCACTCCTTATGAACTGGAGCACATATCCTTTAACTTGTATAACTGAAGGCTGCTCCATCCTCTGAAACTGAAATTAGGTTTTGCTTTGAAAAGTGGCAAAAGATTAGATGAGGCCATGTGTACAACATGCATTCCACAAAAAAAAGAGGAAAGTAATTTTGCATGGAACTATTTAACTATGTATGACAAATACGTGAGACTGATTTAACCTCTCTACAACTATTTTGCACCCCTAAAGCAAGAATTCTTCACCTTTAGAAGAGAGACTTAAATTTGCATGCTGATCACTAATTTACATTCTGATATGGATAAATTTATCCATACATTGTGGGTTTCAGTTAGAGCTCTGGATCACCACAAGAGAGACATGCTCTAGTGAAAAAACCCTATTGCTTCTAAAATTACCCTACTAACCAATTACAGCTAATCTAGGCATGGATTTACTTCAAGGGAAGGAACATGAGTTTGCCCAGTGCTCTATACCTCTCACCAAGGTGGTCACACTGTCCCAGCTGCTGTTCAGTGTTCCAGGGACAGGGGAAGGACTTCACTATGCTCCCTAGCACGGGGGCTGCACCCCTCTACCGAATCTTATTTGCACACAAATGTGCTTGAGCAACGTTAATAAAAAGTAATCCATGATAATTAAAAATATACATTCATTGAGATTTATAATGCAAGAGAGCTGTAAAGGACCTTTATACCAGAATGACCTTGAAGAAGAGAACATTCATGCTAAAAGCAATTTGCTTTGCCAGCAATTTGCACTGCTCCCTTTCATTAGTGCTGTTACTTGAATAGGTGCTTTTTCCTGCACAAGCGAGTTCTTTTCTCTACCAGGGATTATTGCTTACACATGAGGATTTCAGTGAAACAGAAAAATATAAAGCTAGTAGAAAGGTAGTACTTATCAGTGGTATGTCTCAAAATGTTTCCAAATTAATAACACATAGAATAATGGGGAAAGCTGCATATTGGTAACATTTTCTTTGAAAAATCTACAACAAAGAAATTAGTATCCCACAATTCCCAGAAATATTTAATCATCTAAAATACTATCAAGGTCTTTTTGCATGTCAAAAATATCTAACGCTGTAAAGTCTACAGGATACTATTACTATTACCCTGTAATAAACCTCTTCCTCAGTGTGATTTTGACTCATATTCTGTATCATGCATGCTACTACTGCTACTACTTCCTTCTTGACATTCTGCTATAGCATTCATGCGAAGTGTACGCTTAAAACTTTTAACTTACTCTTTTATCCAGTAACTGATATTTTTCACTAAGTCCAAGTAATGATTTATTTTTTTACTTCTGAGAAAAGCAAGTTCATTTCTTTGAGTCTGCTATATGTTACTGGCAATATTCAGGATTTCCCAGATTAGTTGTCACTGTGGTGTGTTACAAGTCAGTTGCAAAATAATGTGCTAAAATGAAGATACAAAAAGAGCAAATGTAATATGGTCTTGTTCATTTCGTGTAATAAAATACTTATGTTCAAGTTAATTTGGAAGAACATTTTCTCTGCACAAAGCAAATAACCATCACAATTCTGCATAATTTCTAAACTACATTAGGAAAAACAAGTCCCCTGAGTTACTGAATTTATTCCCCTGCCATTGCAAAATGTCACATCATGTAACTCCTTATAAATAAATCAATGTATCTCAAAAAGAGTTAGACTTCCTCACTCCATCAATCCTTTAAGAATATTGTTTCAAGAAGCTAGCTGGTCTTAGATGTAGTTCTGAACTTCACTTTAAATTTCAGTCTAAATTTACATAGATACAGTTTAAATCAACTAAGTATAAATACTTAGTAGAAAATTATCTAGCAGCTCCAAAAGCTTCTGTCCTTTGGTACTTCTCTCTGGAGTGTTCATAGATTGGAATCATGTCTCTTCCTAGCCTCGTCCAAGTAGTCTATAATACTTTTTTTTCAGAAGATAGCATACTGGCCCTCTCCTTTTCATCCATTGTTTGAGTTCATCTTTCTCCAACTGCAGTTACTGGAACTGTACATAGTATTTTAAAGGAAGTCTCACTGATCTATAGTTCGTGCTCTTATTTCCCATCTAGTGGAAAACCAAGATGCATTGAAATGGTTATTTGCAGTCTTTCCATGAGCAGCTTTATCACTCTGATTCCTCATTTTCTTCTTGCCACTTGCTGCTGTGCTTTTAATAGTCCATTTCATAGCATCAGCTTGTACTGCTGACTACTTGGATTTTGAATTCCAGAATTTCATCCTATTCCTATTATTTCGCCTGTCAAAACTCAACTTACATGAAGTATCTTGATTTTTTCGTAATATTAGCATCTGAAGCTTTATATCATCCTAAGCTTCATACTATCATTGAACTCATAAGCACACTCCTGAAGGTATTGTGCAAGCCTAGTGACATATGATACTTTTAGGTATTTTTCTCCTAGGCTTGCTCCAGCTTGGCATCTGGAAAACACACAATGGGCCCACAAATAAAATGCGGAAAGGACTGGCATGTGAAAGCAAAGGAAATTGCTGTCTTTCACTAGCTCTGGTTGTGAGAGCAGTACGAAGGTCTAGATACCCTAAAGTGAATCAGTTTTGTGTAGATGACACATTACAGTCTTCATAGCAGGTGTCTGTCTCCTTATACATCTTAATATTTGAGTGATTTTCATCTACTATTACTTTCAAAAAGTAGTAG
Source organism: Baryphthengus martii (assembly GCA_013396935.1). Taxonomy (NCBI): domain Eukaryota; kingdom Metazoa; phylum Chordata; class Aves; order Coraciiformes; family Momotidae; genus Baryphthengus; species Baryphthengus martii. The sequence continues at coordinate 4,259 of VWZK01020751.1, read as the reverse complement.
CAGATGAAAGTAGTAGTAGTTCACTGCTCTCCTTCTTTGCTAAACAATCTTGAAAATGGTGAACTCACAACAAAAAGTTATTAGCACAATACCTTAGTTCAGCTTTCTAAAAGTCAATTTAACGCCTACTTTAAACCAGTTATCTTGACTCTCATAACCGGAGAGAGATAACAAGGGGCAATTATTCTCATTCTAAAATTCAAGCATAGATGGAATAAATTAGCCTTTGCATTTGTCATCCTTCTCTCTCTTTCTCTCAATTGACCCCAGGGGAGATCTAAATGACTAGCACTGATTAGCTAAACATCTACTGTAACTATGCGTTTTAAAAGAATAATTTATTTAAATATTCTAAAATATGAAACTTTCTATTGTGATAGGCATATATACCTTTGTGCCTTTATCACTGTGCTTCTAAAATTATAGACTTAAAGAAAGAAAGTAAATAAATTTAATTATCAAAAAAAGAAAGTCAATGCTACAGGGAGACACTGATGAATCTTTAGTTATCAAATTCTAGGCGAGGATTTTATATTTGTGTTTCAGATTCCTCATGGTAAAAAGTAGATGGATGCTCTGCATTGGAAGAGCAATAAATGAAGTTCTCCCTAAATCAAAGTAAGGGAAAGGTAGATAGCATGCCAACACATCACTGAATAACAACTGATAAAGTGCACTGAAGTACAGAACTGTCTGACATATAATGGATTTAATTCTAATACAGAAATATAAAATTCCTTCTCTAACTTTTTAAGAGTGACTAGAGCCATGATTGAGGGGGCTGTCAGTTAACCTACCTGTCAGAGAGCATGGCATTTCAGGGAAAAAAAAAAAAAAAAAAAAAAGGCACATCCCAAATATATTCATATTATTCAAATAGCCTTTTCTTGGTAGAATGTTTCTATATATACACAGTTTATAATGTTACAAGATAATTTCCAGTATTTATTAATTCTTGTGAAAGTTCACTGGGTTTACATCTCAGGAGTTCAAACGTAATTCCTGCACTTTCCACAAAATATAAGCAAACAGTCAAAATCATTTTTGTCTGTGCTATTGTGCTACATGGCCTTGAAATAAGCATAAGGTATCAAGGAGCTCTGCCTCTTCTTTTGTCCTTCACTTTGGTTGGCACAAGATTTTATTTCCTACCTACAAATAAGCGAGGGTGGGCAGGTGTGGGGGCTGGGGCGAGAGGAGAGAGGGAATTGTCTCAAAGCATCTAAGCACTTAATATTGTTTCAGTTTGACATTAGTTTGCCTATTCATGGAGTTCTCTGCAGGAGGCAACAGACTAGTAACTGAAAAGAGTGAAGGTTCAGTTGGGAATCCCATGGTACAGAATAGGAGAGACGGTATTTGCAATGGTTGTTTAAGCAAATAGAGTTTAACATTGAAGTTATCCAAAATAAAATGTAAAATGTTTTAAGCTAAAACAAAAGTATGCATTTTGTTATTTTTCTTCTTTTTTTTTTAAATAGAAAAAAATTCATATAATTTTCCTGGAGTGTGGGAAGGTTAATGATTTTGGTGGAAAATTTTCCTTTGTGGATCCATCTCCTCCTCAAGCAGTGCTAAGACGTAGCTCTTGAGATAACGAGAGCTGTACGGACATGGAACAATGATAACACATTTGCAAAGAATCGCAGCTGGGGATAGGTTTTGCCATATTAACTACAAGAGAGTTTTTCTCAAAACTATTCAAATGCGTAAGTGGTCACAGAAAGCAAATACTCATGGAATTACATAAACTATTAAATATGCTGGAAACAATTCATTGTTAAAAATTAAGCATATCAAAATAACATTCTGGTTTATCCATAAAATATCTATAATGCCTACCATGCTTAAATTTGGTATTCAAATGAATATTGGCTTATTACTCAAATTATATTGATGAAGAAATTTTTAAAATGTAAACCATAGTCTCATCTGACCAAAAATTCAGAGGCAACTAATTTTTAAGCAATATAGATATATTTAATTTTTTGAGATTTCATTCTGCAGCAGAAAGATAACTGCAAGCGCAATGAATAAGCAGTGAAAGAATACATAGGGCAACAGTTTTTCTTATGAAAAAGGAGTAATATCACTTCTAAAAACAGTCTTTCAGCAAGATATACTTTTTAAGAGTAACAGGACAAGTATTTAAAAAACTGTGCAAAGACCATACAATGAAAACACATAACTTTCAGTTAAAGGTACTATTCTGAATGAAATCATTGTGTATTTTAAAGCAGTCATTTTTCTAAAACATGTTACAAGATTTTTCAATTAAATTGCATATACTCTATTATATAATGTTATTAAAATGGTATGAATAAACTACATGTTGCCCTAACCTCCCAAAATTGTGTAATTTCATATGGCACATTCCCCTTTTTATGGTATCCGTCTCCCTCTCACAGGAAATAATAAATTAATTAGCTGGTTTTGTTTTTTTTCCACTATATCATTTGAGAAATTGGATAATAGATTGTTTAGAAGCTTTTAAAAAGATCTTTTAAGCAAGTACTCAATAGTTCCAACTCACTAGCTGAGCTGCACAGTTGTATGTCTAAATATCACGTGACGTTGCTTTTGTTTGCTGAATGAATAATCTAATCCGTACAAATAAAAATAATGTCTGAAAAAAAATCCCTGAGGCTTGATTCTTCCAGAAGGAATTTGAATAACATGAGACAATCATAGACAGCAGGCTACACATTTTTTTTCCTTTTGCAGGAACCTCTAGTCTAACTTCATAAGTGGGTTCTATGTTAGAATAATAATAAAATACATTAAGATACAGATTAATGGGAAGGGAATGAGAACAATTGTATAGTTTATATTTATTAATGGATATTTAACAAGATTTTCGATTCGATTTTCTCTTGTCACATTTATTCCAAGAACCTGGTATTTTTCTCTTCTTCAATTCCTTAATGTGTCACCAGCTGCAAGCATTACTCCTGACACACAGTGGTGTAAATGAGGTAAGGCCAATATTCCAGCTCAAAAAAGATGTGGATTCCTTATTCTTGGCCCAGTCATCGTTTGACTGTGAGAGTCTAGGCAGGGCAGGCCAGATACTGTTACATACATCTTTTCTGTCTCAGACGGCAAATGGTGCTATTTAATGAACCTGTCATCTGGGTGATGAAAGGTCTCCAAAGTTACTGTCTCTTTACAGTCATTGTCAGTCGTACCATCCATTCACCAACTGTTTGCGTGCCTTGATTTCCAGTTACAGAACCAAACAATAACATACTAGGTCTTTCCTCTGTATTACCTGTACTGATGCCTCTAATCTGAAGCTTCAGCTGCTGGCAGTTGGAACTGAGTGGAGAATATGATCACTGATCAGCTCTCTTCTACAGTACCATACCTCACTAATGAGTATTTCTTATTACTACAAGGCCGTCACATTATGCAAACACAGCACACACCTAAGCTTTTACCTGCTGTCCTTGGTTGAGGACCTATATGGTTTTTAGATTACTGGAGGACGGAAAGGAGATAAAGGTCAAAAACACCATCCCAAACTATAGAGAATTCTGAATAAATGCTCCTTAAGTGTTTAAGCTCAACTTCTATTCAGTTTCACATAACATTTAAAAGCATTTTCTTCAGTAGCTACTACTATGTATTTGCTGTTTGCTGTGCTCGTTCTCTTGCATATCACAACAGTGGTTTCATCTGTGTAGGAGTGGACTCACTGATTCCATTCTAGTATCAACAATAATCCCGAGGCTCTTACTTTGTACTCACTAGAGGGCTGCAGATGGTTTCCATGCACTTAGACAGAGAAGACTCTTGTCCTCCACTGGAAATTCAACCAGGAATGTTGCTACCCTACTCTTCGGTAGGGTTACTGAGCATTTGGTGTTTGTGCAGTTCATCCTTTCAAAATCCTTTTCATCCCAGCTTTGACTGGGATTACAGAATCACAGAATCACAGAATGTCTTTGGTTGGAAGAGACCTTCAAGATCATCTAATCTAACCTTCAACCAAACACTGCAAGCTCACCACTAAACCATGGCCCCAAGCACCAGGTCCACACGCTGTTTAAATAACTCCAGGGATGGTGACTCCACAACTGCCCTGGGCAAACTATTTCAATATTTAATAACCCTTTCAGTGAAGAAATGTTTCCCAGTGTCCAGTCTAAATCTCCTCTGGCGCAGCTTGCATCCATTACCTCTGGTCCTGTCACACGCCACCAAGGAGAAGAGGCTGTCCCCCTACTCGCTCCAGCCCTCTTTCAGGTAGTTGTAGA
>VWZK01020746.1:247-34825 GCA_013396935.1 Baryphthengus martii | reverse complement strand
GAGCTGATCCAGTTGCTGTGGGTGAGTAGCGGTCATGAACATATCGCACCTCTGCTGCCTTGCTTGGAGATGTGGTCCTGCTTCTTCATGTGCACCAGCTCTGACATACACCTGACCCTGCTGTAAGCCCACACTTTAGGGACTAGAGCAGAAAGTAACCTGTTTGCTCTCCCACATATGTCAGCTTTCTGTAAATTTAGGTTTCTAAACTGTCTCGCTGTAGAGTCTTATGAGTGATGTCAAAGCCAATGTGGGTTTTCCCGAAAGACATCCAGGCTTGACTGGAGGACATCACACAGTAGAAAGGCATCTTCTCTTTGACTATGTCTTCTGCTGGTCAATGGCCCTACCTGAAGAAGAACTGCGTCGTATTTCCAGTTTCCCTATCCAGCCCACTTCATAGCCGTTGATTTGCACAGTGATGTGGGTTAGGGGGGCTGTGAGAGAAGTAAGATTTTATGTGTAAAAGTCTCAAAAAGAGATAGATAAAACTAATGAAAAGTGTGGCAGCATGGCTGTTTCTAGCTCCCTCCCATTATGTTTTGTCTGCTTCCCCCAGGACAGAGTCTGGCACAGTGACTCTGAACGCCTGACACAATGTTCTGCAGGAATACAGCTAATTACTTAGACATGAGTAGCCTCATTTTTGAGGCTGAGCAGGGAACACTTCTGAGTCCACACGCATTAATACTGCTGCATGTATTTCTGCAACAGAGGAAGCTGGGATGATGTCGTGGTTTAACTCCAACCAGCAACTAAACACCTCACAGCCCCTTTCTCACTGCTTGCCCTCCCAGTGGGATGGGGAGGAGAACCAAAAAAAGAAGTAAAGCTAATGGGTTGAGGTAAGAACAGTTTAATAGGTAGAATAAAATATAATAATAACTAAAATAATAATAATATAATAATAGTAATAATAATTGTAATTAAATGGAATACAACAAAAATGAGAGAAATAAGACCCAAGAAAAGAACAAGTGATACACAATGTTATTGCTCACCACCCACTGACTGATGCCTAAGCAGCGATCCGTCTGTCCTGGCCAACTCCCCCCAGTTTATATACTGAGCATGATGTCCTATGGTACGGTATATCCCTTTGGCTAGTTTGGGTCAGCTGTCTTGGTCATGTTCCCTCCCAGCTTCTTGGGCACTCCTCACTGGCAGAGCATGGGAAACTGGAAAATCCTTAGCTTAGGGTAAACGCTACTTACCAATAACTAAAACATCAGTGTGTTATCAACTGCATTGTCATACTAAATCCGAAACACAGCACTGTACCAGCTACTAGGAAAAAACCTCACTCTTCCAGCTGAAACCAGGACAGGTGAGAATTTTTTTTAAATGACTATTCTGTTTCTTTGTATGTAAACAATTGGTTTAAGTCTCTCAGTTCCTTAGAAAATTCCAGAAAAAATCCTAGCTGTCCCATTTCTGCTGGAGGCAAAATTGCCCGGCATTCAGCACTGCTGAGTATCTTAACAATAAACATAAATCTATGCTGTAGATAAAATGCTACCTTATCTGGCTTTCAGTTTCTAGAGGTGCTCAAGAGTAAAGCTAATCCCACACAAAGGAGTGAGAAATGAGTAGTATCTTGCATTCATCCTGCCAATATTTAAATGTTTCAAAACTTTGAATAGGTCTCCTACTAGAACTGGAGAATATTTATTTTCTCCTTTTGATGCTACCCCATTAAACACAGAGTACTAAGTGGCTTTTGGAATAAGCTGAAATTGAAATTGCCCTGGTGAGTTCAGTAACCACCAGGCTCTTTCTGAGCTACTGAAGTTCATCTGTGCATCTGGCTACATGGATTGCAACCATCTAAACACATTAATTATATGCAATGAGAAAGCTAGTCATTTAATGCCTACATGTGTAGAATTTAAAAGAAGGCTTTCACACCTCATAATTGCTAAAGCAGTGATCAAATTATGTATAGAGATCTTTAAAACTAAACCAAGGGTACAGATATGACATTTCATGGGGAGTTGCAAATAAATCAGTATTAAAATTAATAAGCATGATTAATTTCTTATACTGATTAAAATCTAGAAAAACAACTTTGAAATCCAGTGACTATTATTTGACATTACAATGTGCCAGAGCACATACCTGCAAGGAAACAGAACTATTACCTTTGACTGGTTGTCAGACTGACCCAAGGGTCTGTGTCCTGGTTTGAGTTAGAACAGAACAATTCTTTTCAGTGATTTTTACTTTTCAGCTGCGTTAACTAACTGCTCTTTCTGAAGTTAGCAGCATGTTTTGCAGGCAGTGCCTCCTTCTAGCAGTGATAACGCCTGATGTTTAGAGTTAGTACCAGGGCCGTGTGCAGACCAAGGCCACTGCTAGATCCTGTGCACCATATTGTGGGGTGCAGAAAGTAAAATCCACACCTGCAGGGNCACAGCACTGTACCAGCTACTAGGAAAAAACCTCACTCTTCCAGCTGAAACCAGGACAGGTGAGAATTTTTTTTAAATGACTATTCTGTTTCTTTGTATGTAAACAATTGGTTTAAGTCTCTCAGTTCCTTAGAAAATTCCAGAAAAAATCCTAGCTGTCCCATTTCTGCTGGAGGCAAAATTGCCCGGCATTCAGCACTGCTGAGTATCTTAACAATAAACATAAATCTATGCTGTAGATAAAATGCTACCTTATCTGGCTTTCAGTTTCTAGAGGTGCTCAAGAGTAAAGCTAATCCCACACAAAGGAGTGAGAAATGAGTAGTATCTTGCATTCATCCTGCCAATATTTAAATGTTTCAAAACTTTGAATAGGTCTCCTACTAGAACTGGAGAATATTTATTTTCTCCTTTTGATGCTACCCCATTAAACACAGAGTACTAAGTGGCTTTTGGAATAAGCTGAAATTGAAATTGCCCTGGTGAGTTCAGTAACCACCAGGCTCTTTCTGAGCTACTGAAGTTCATCTGTGCATCTGGCTACATGGATTGCAACCATCTAAACACATTAATTATATGCAATGAGAAAGCTAGTCATTTAATGCCTACATGTGTAGAATTTAAAAGAAGGCTTTCACACCTCATAATTGCTAAAGCAGTGATCAAATTATGTATAGAGATCTTTAAAACTAAACCAAGGGTACAGATATGACATTTCATGGGGAGTTGCAAATAAATCAGTATTAAAATTAATAAGCATGATTAATTTCTTATACTGATTAAAATCTAGAAAAACAACTTTGAAATCCAGTGACTATTATTTGACATTACAATGTGCCAGAGCACATACCTGCAAGGAAACAGAACTATTACCTTTGACTGGTTGTCAGACTGACCCAAGGGTCTGTGTCCTGGTTTGAGTTAGAACAGAACAATTCTTTTCAGTGATTTTTACTTTTCAGCTGCGTTAACTAACTGCTCTTTCTGAAGTTAGCAGCATGTTTTGCAGGCAGTGCCCGCTTCTAGCAGTGATAATGCCTGATGTTTAGAGTTAGTACCAGGGCCGTGTGCAGACCAAGGCCACTGCTAGATCCTGTGCACCATATTGTGGGGTGGAGAAAGTAAAATCCACACCTGCAGGGAGGGCAGACAGATGGGTGCCCTTAAACTGCTCAGCAAGGTATTCCATTCCATGGACACCATATTTGGCTGCTGGGGGCCCTTGCTGGGTTGCTCTTGGCTCGGGGACTCTTGCTCTGGGCCCTCGCTCGGATTCTTCCTTGTTCCTTCAATGGCTGGAATCCAAGGAGGACTCTGTTCATTCTGCCTTCGATCCTGATTTGAGTGTTCCTGAATCCAGTACTAGAATCCACCTCCTGAACACCGTTCCCATTTGCTGCTGGGCCCTCCACAGGACTTTCCTGGTGCGTGCTCCACAACATCAGTGGTGACGGTGATGTACTTGCCATCAGAGGGGTCTGGGTTCAATACTGGTCTTGTATATATTTGTATATATTGCATTTTATTCTTATTATTATTTTCCTTTTCATTAAAGCTGTTCTAGTTTCCTTTTCTAATCAATAAGTCTCTCTCTCTTATTCCTTTTCCCTTCCCCTTTGGGGAGGGAGAGGGGTTAACAGAGAGCGTCTGTTGAGTTTTGGGGCTGCCCTGACCCTAAACTGTGACAATCTGACAATTGATTCATTATTTTCTTTTCAAAAGCATAAAATATAATAGTTTGTCACAGTCTGCCTGCCCCTCAGGGACCAGAATGCTATCCTCAGCCTTTATGGAATAAGACTGAGTTTGGAGAAATGCTTACATCTTCAATAGGTCTTTACAACATCCCAGGAGTGTACAATATTCACACTTTAAAGAGCTTGCCACAGTTCTTTCACTTATGTAAACAGAAACAAACGTTTAAACTGTAGGCACACACTCTGTTGTAGGCAGATCCCAACTGAGGATTTATTTTTATTGCTTCTTTCATTTTTTCCCCCACATAAAGGCTGTCTACATGTAGGTGACAGGAAATGTTCCCTATCTCAACAAAGACATGAGAGGAGGTTTTCAAAGATTTCAGTAACTGTGAAGTTTTACTTACTTTGGCCCTTTAAACTGTGCGTGCCCCTGATTTAGCTGAAAATGAAGAAGTCTGAGGCAGGGTACAGTTTCCTCCATTAAAGAGTCCCCATTCTGTTTTTCATGTGGAAATAGAGGAAGGTCATGTTACCCTAAAATATGCCTTTCTGGATCAAAGCCCTGTTGCTTTTGAGCCTCTGGAACTGCATATTGCAGTTGAATAACTTCCAAAGTGCCAAAGCTTTTTCCTTTAATCCCAGTCATACTCACACTGCAGCCAAACCCTGCCCTATAAACTGAAGATATTCCCTCGTTCAAGAATCTCCATTAGCACAAAAGGCTTGGAAAATGCCTGTTTGCTATGAAAAAACACAGTTATGTACATTGCAGCCCGTTTTCTCATCTTCCTGATTTTAATTTCACGAGGGGGTGGATGTTACCCATGGCAGTAACACCTGCAGAAAGACCTGCTGCCACCCTTATCCCCGAGGTGTGCCCCAGTGTACTCTGGCTGGTCAGCAACCCCTTCTGACAAGCAACATGCATTTGTTGAGCTGGATTTCTCCCCAGCAGAATACTAGGAGTTCAGAGGGAGAATTCAAAGTGACTAAACTGGCATCAGCTATCTAAAGTGCACTCCTTACTGAAACAAAACACCTGAGTAAGTATATTTTCAGTTCACCCCAAGAGCTCTGCAATGGATAAGCCTGGCTCTGTGCACAGCCTACAGCTGAAGTCATCCCCTGGAGCAGGTGGGACCCCATATGTCAGGACTCTTGTGTACCCTGCCAGGTGCCTCAGAGAGAAGCTAATCATAAATGTGCTAAAAGCAATCAACCTGCCCCTTTATAACTCTTATGTTCTCTCAGTTTCCTCCAGTGCTATTATCTGCAAGAGAAAAAAAAAGCAAACATTGCAACCAGCCTTGTTGGGCTCATGGTGTTCTCATGATGGAACCCCAGTGTCCTTAAGGCCTTTGCTCAGAGGACAGTGCACTATCACTATGTCCTGCATCAAAGCACTCTATCCAGTTGCCCAAAGCTGCTGCTTGTATATCGTCACACACATGCCCGGTGGCCCTGGGAACTGCTCTGTGCTGTTTGCAGCTTCAGGCTAGTTCTGATTTGAGATAATTGAGTTCACCAGGTGGGCAGCACCAGTGCATGGATACTCCAGTGAAGAAAATCATCTATGGAAACACAGTTGCTATGGTGGATCCTGTGGATGCATCATTTTCCAAAGTGGTTCAGTTAATAAAATTCTCTCATGTACCCATAGCTATTAGAACAAATGACAGTTCCTATGCTGTGTAGAGACAAGGCCTTGATCTAACAAATATTAACCCCATAAAATACAATTAATTTTGCTCCGTTCAGTTTTGCTATAGGCGCATTTATTGACCTGGTGGACTTGTAAACCCTAGAATTGTTCTTTTAATCTGAGGTAATACAGTTTCTTTGCAGTGCATAATTTGAAAGCCCCTTAGCAACGAAGACCTCAATTATGAGCATCAGACTACGCTCAAGAGAATCACAAATTAATGTACCTACAAACATCAAAGTAAAAGCAACGATCATTCAATCACAATAGCTTGGGTTTCAGGGTAAAAATGTTCACGTCAGTGCTGGAGAAGGGATGGAAACCCAAGCAGCTGAGCTGGATAGAAGTAAAAGAAATTAATCTAGCTAAATTTAGTTATGTTGGAAAGAAAGGTACTTCCATTTGATGATATTTGTCTTCCTGAGAGAAACAGCTCCAAAACTTGCAGAGCTTTAAATTCCTTCCACCCTGAGAGAAAGTGGTAGGTGTTTCACTGCTATGGACAAATCACATTTGCAGGCAATGGCAGAGTGACTGAAGGAGAACACCATATTGCTACACTTACCTTATTTAATGGTCTAGAGGGAAGCTGAAGGTTTTTACAATTCCCATCACAGCAATAGAAAAAAGACGGTATTATGGATGAGATTTTGGTCATCCATATACATGTCTGTATGTGTGTGTATATGTGTACACACACATACTACTCTCCCCACACAATCAAATTGGAAATGGTTATTTCAGCCAGAACTGTATTGTTGTAAGAAAGCCTTTTAGGTAGGTAAGTCTACAGTTTAATTTCCTATAAGCCCAGTAAAAGAACTGAAAGTACGAAGCAGACAAAAAAGAGAGCTGAAATGGAATAAGCCTATTGATATGGCTCTTCTCAGCAGCACTCAGATTGACAAGAAAATCACTTACTGATTGACAGTTAAACAGGTATGAACCTTCACAACATCATCAGCACTAGCATTTTATCCGGTTATATAACAGTAACTGTAATAGTGAAGCTGGAACTCAGAGAATACAATATTTCTTGCAAATTTTGTGAAACTACATTTATACATGGTGTGAGGCTAGTAAGTCTGTGCTGCTAGGACTGAAATGTGTGCCTGCATTTACTCATTTAAATGAACAATGTGGTTTTAATGTTTATGAAATGACAATTTCTGTCCTCCACCTAGAGCACTAGGAGGTATATGAAAGAAAACGGCGGATATAAATCCATATCGTGCCATCGGTACACCCGTGTTTTGCTTTGAACGCGCTGAGCTTAACACCAGCTTTTTTTAACTGCTTCAACTTATTTCAGAAAGCTGCTACTCCTCTCCATGGGTTTGCGTGTGAGCAACCAGTCCCTAGGCAGCTCAAGAACAAGATCACCCACCCATCAAATCCCTGTACAGAGATCACAGCTGGAAGTAAAATCTTACAGCTCCCCGTCCCAGTGATCTGCCTGTCTGTGTTGAGTGAGGGAGTGAAAAGGAGCATGTGTTTCTCAGATAAATGTATTTCCCCTGGGCTAAGCACAACCCACATATTTCACATAAGCTACTGAAGAGCCCTCAGAGCACTGAATGGTTTGATGGAGGGGCAGAAAATAACTAGCCTGAGTGTAGTAAAGCATCACATCCTATTCCTACATCTCTGATGCTGTCCAGCCATCCAGATATTCACTTTTGAATGTGTGCTAAACTGCATTAAGAGAGTATATCTTCAGAGGGTAATATATAAAGACCAAAAACCAAGAGAAGGGAACAGGGAATCTCCCAAACCTCCCATCCAACCTGAAGAACCTCCTCCAGGCCCACCAACAGCAGCCCTCACAAAAACACAAACCCAGAACCAAACAATGATCACAATTACGTTTTGTGCTTGAAAAAAACAATTAGATAAGTGATACTTCTAAGAAAGTAAACTTCTTCTATAAATGCCTGCTACAGATCTAAACACTTTCTGAACTACAGCAGCTTGCAGCTGGAGAAAGAGAATGCCACAGCATTTATGTGTAATCATTAAGAATTATGTTAAACAGTTTGATGGGGAGAAAGTGCAGCTTTCCTGAAGAAAAATTTCTGAAGAAAGAACTTGCAACTTTTGGAAATGAGACGCAGTGTACCAGATGTCTCTGATAAGACTAAGTAATTTCAAATGTATCTTACTGTTGCTATGACATATTTAGCTCCATGGTGTTCAGCTCCATGTTCTTGCACAGAAAGACTTCCGCACATACAGTTTGTATCTCCATTACAAGCTTGGTCACAAATTCATGGAAATCAAGTAAACCTCTCCTCATTTACAGTGGGACTGATTTGAATAGAACATTTTATACAATTGGAAACAATGGCCAAAAATGAAGCAAATAATTACTGAGGATTTCTTAGGAACAAATTGCATGACACCATACAGGATTGACTCTTCATCATTAAGAATATCCAGGATCTTTTAGATATCCAGGATGCATTTTTTTTAAACTGCTATAACATTAACTACTCCAAGTTTTTGTATCCCTCTGATGTTATTACCTATCCCAGTCCTTGGAGTGATGCTATCATGCTCCCTTTTAGCTTCATTTCTCTTGCAAGGGACAGAGGAAAGCGTACAGAGATAGCAACTGAGAGTAAATAACATTAAAGGACAGTATTAATAAATATATTTGTTTCCTGTCAAGCTCAGCACAAACTGGAGGGAGGCGGTAAGAAGAATTGCTGCTTCTATCTCCAGCCAGAGCCCTTGCTTCCAGTTGAGGCAGAGGGAAAGAGCAGATACCTCCACGGGTACAGCAGAGGCAGAACAACTAACAGTTGCTTCTTCTTATGAAGCACTTCATTGTAAACAGAACTTATTTACTTTTACAAGGCACATTGCCCTAACATTTCTTTTCTGACATCAGAGCTTCCTGCTTAGCCATGAAGTTTGTCATATTTCCCAGCTTCATAGCTACAGCCAAAGACCCCAGTCAACAGAGGTTTAAGGCAGACTGATTTCAGATCCTACAGATCCTGTTAGTGAATCCTATAAGGAACCATGGAAACTTCCTTTGACTGTTCGCTGACTGAGTACTGTCCCTATGCCTTTAAGATGATTAAGTTTAGTTCTTGGATTGCTCAGCTGCAACAGTCCTTTGAAAAAAAAAAAAAACAACACAAAAACTTGGGAAAAAAACGGTCCTTGAAAAAGAAAACTTATTCAAGAAAGGATTTTATTCTGCATTTAGTACAGAGCAGACTCTGACATGCAGAGCACCAGTTATTAAAACAGTCAAAGTGTAGTCTGGTTAGGGCAAAAATAAAGGTGGGTCATGTACATATTTCAAATACATAGTCATATTATGTGGTGTATCCTTTCAAAGGAAAAGACTGTCAGGCTACGATGGATAGATCAGCTGCATTAGATTTTCATTACCAAAATGTAGCAGTGAAATAGTTAACAAGTCTGGCTTTTACATTGTCATAAGCAGACTTCATTGCTAGCATCCCACTGAGATGAATGAAGGCAGCTTATGTCTAGTGTTATTGTTTCCATGTGTTTGGCTCCAGACTCAAGCCAGCATTCCCCTCAGTTTACACTTGAAAGGTTATCTTCACAACCAGAAGAGACAGAAACTTTCTGTAAATATATGTATATGTAAAGAGAAGGGCAAATACAGGTTAACTCCACTTATTCAGTTCCAGTTATCCTGAATTAATGTTTTGATAGTTACAGCGAAAAGAATTTTGTTTACAGAAGCTTCTGATTATCTGAGTGGCTGAGATGTCCCTTCCTGTACATTTGCTTTGCTTTGAATATACAGGGCAATCTGATCAATAGCAACAAAATTTTATCTTGTGGTTGATAATTTTTAGTCTTTCAGGCTAGGCAATGAAGTACCAACTAACAAAGAATGCTGCAAATTATACAAAAGGAATGGCAAATGGAAGAAACAAGGTCTGAGTGTAAGTTTGAAAGACAAAGACAAGCGATCTGCTTTTAGGTAAGTGAAAATACACTGCTTCTAACAGTAGTGCTCCAGAAGGAAAATGTGTGTAAAGAGTGGAACTATTTTGGTCGGCTGGAGTTTCACCATGTGATTCTCTCTAAAGCCTGGGTATGTTTCTCTTTCTCCACCAGTAATCTACCACTGAAGTTTCTGTAGGGAGGAGTACACATAACTGTGCATTACCTGTGCTTCCCTGGAGACAAGAAGGATTCAGAAACAGCTTATGCAGATTGTTATTTTTACCCTGCCTTGAAAATTATCCTTCTTCTCTGAATGACAAGATTCAGATAAAGAGTAATTATCAAAGTATTTCTCTTAAGGAACAACAAAAGTGCTAAATACAGTGTCTCCATGAATATCTATTTTTGTTTTTTTGCTGAATCCAGAATACTTTTGGTACAATCTCATACGTACTTCCTAGCTATAATATTGTGTGCTTCTCAGTTTCTGTAATACTATCTAACAGTTTGGGATTTTTCCTCTAGAACATTAAATTTCTCTTATATTTAAAAATTTATCTATGAGGATATCATTCCACAGACTACTTTATTAGAAACCTGACAAGAAAAGAAGTAATACATTGATAAGGATGATGTAGGAATGACATTGTAGTACCTAACTTCTAGGCATCCCCTTCTCTTAAGGTGATAAGAGCCTCATGGAGAGAGCCATCAGGGTTGTATTCAGGTGGCCTCAATTCTAGCCTTGTTCCTAGTCTGCAGTGTCTTGTCAGCAGGCAGCCAGTGAGAGCCTACAACTGCCATGAAGAGGCATGGACTTAGGTGGAATTTATGATGTCTGAATATAGTCTCAGAGATTTAGACTCATAAAATCCAGCCTGCAGACTGATATACAGACCTGTAAGCCAACTGGAAATGGACAAGAGGATGGGGTGTTATGCCTTAAGCTTGGTTCTTTTCAGGAACAGATCCAGAATAGGACTTTAACACTTCTGTTCTGTGGGATGTCCTTCTTTAGGCATTTTAGTCCAAAGGTGAGGTCAAGACGTCATTATTCATGTGCTCAACAGCAAAATCATAGGCTTCCTGAGGAGCTCTATTGCCCCCAAAAAATTAGTTACTTGGAGAAATTAGGACCAGGTAGATAATTTGAGAATTACAGCTCTTGCCATAGGCACCAAATATTCACAAAGGAAGGGCTAAATCTATTAAATATATAAAATGCATAAAAATATAAAGCACATACTACTAATTATGGTGTGTTTTTTTCCTGTAAAATCCTTTTCCATGGATTTCTAGTTTCCAGAACTTAATTTGCTAAATACCCAGAGACAAGGTAAATTTTTAAGCATACAAAAGTTCTAATAAGCTTTTGCTTCAGGAAGCTTTTGGCCACTTCAGGATTGAAAACAGCAGGCCCTTTCCTACCCAGCCTAAAGCGACAAGAGTGCTACACTGATCTAGACCAGAATGAAAGAACCTCTCATACAAAAAAGCTGTTCCTCTATTCAGCTTAATCTCATGGAATTTTACTAGCACTAACCAACACAGCTACTCAGGTCCATGGGCAATGTCAGTCCTCTTGTACTAGTATGATAGGCTTTAGCAATAGCTGTTCAGTAAAACTCAAAGCTGTGCACAACTCGTATTCAAAACTTCACCAGTTCATCATTATAGCCAGTTCAAAAATGACATGTTGTGAGAGCCATTATGCAAAGTTCAAGAGGTCTTGCAGAAAGCCTGCAAGGTCTAGGCAGTGGATGCAAATGAGGTGTTCCAAAGAAGACAAGCCAAATCCTGTAGGGATAGGGTGACCTGGAAAGGTCCGGCCTTTCCATTGATGTTATGGTGGCATTTTGCTTGAGCAACCTTAATTACCTCTTTATGAAGGTTTATGTTGATGGGAGAGGCAGGAGTGAACATGATTGTTGATTTTTTAAGAGATACTGAAAGAACAGGCTACAATCAAATTCCTGTCATTAGCTAATGACAACAGGACATAAATAATGAGGTTAAAGCAGCAGTAGAGAAAAATTAACCTAAATGGAGAATTCTTTATCTGCGGAGTTACATAGAGATGGGTTTTGCCATAGCAAGTTGTGTAAACATTTTCATCAAAAATATAGAGGCTTAGATTAGATACCTTTACAATTAAGATGGTTCCCAGGATAGTGGGATTGAGATGTGGGATGGATTAAATACCATCTTTCTTTCAGCCTGATCTCAATCCATTTTTCTTTATGAAGATCATTCTCCTGTCCTTAAATGACTCATGAAAAACTACAAAAATTCTTTGGGCTATTTTATGACCCAGCTTTTTCTCTTTTGTTTTCATGACCATCCCTTCTAAATCCTCTGGGACCACAAAGCCTGTCTCCCTTGGCTGCAGAAATTTAATAAGAACCAAATTTTAATCTTGGTTGCATCTATTCAGCCTCAGTCTAATAAATAATGTTATATGAGTGAAATGGTAATTAGAAAGCACAGCTAAGGTTAAGTGTGAGGGGAATCTTTCAGTCTCTCTCATGCTCTTAGGGCTCAGGTTCTCCTTTACGGCTACATACCAAACAATATTATGTTCCCAACAAGAAGGCAGTAATCTTCTCTGGGATGCAGGCTTGGAGATCCTGTGGCTGCTGAGCAGGGAATGCAGTGGCTTGACAGCATGGAGCCAGCACAGCAACAGTTTCAGCCTCATGAGTTCTGCAAATATCAGCAAATTTAGCCCTTCAGCTCCCAAATTTAAAAAATATCTATTTCAGCACAAACAAACTGACAACAGAAGTGCATGAATGAATAAAAATAATATCTTGAGGGAAGAGAAGGGATTATGAGCAGGTAATATTGCCTGAATAAGTGAGAATCTCTATTATGCTTTTGCTTGTATTTGCATCTCATATTGGCATTGAATATCATAATTATTCTAACCCTGTGTAAAGCTCACCCGTTTGTTGAGGCACAGTCACTGAAATCAAGGAAATTAAGGAAACAGGATCTGTTCTGTTTCGAGGTGTTAGTTAGGCAGTAGAAAATGAGGAGAACATCATTTCCATTGTGCCGGTATTGCACAGCAAACACTGCGGAGGGCTCTCCTCTCCTTTCTTCAGCATTGTGTTAAAGCCATCTGCGTAAAGGCTGCAGGGGATCCACACAAAGGACAGCCTCAAACCATCACTGCAGGCAGACACCCACCCAAGCCAATGTGCTGCTTTCACAAAGCTACCAGTAGAAAATCAGCCCAGCAAACTCTCCATCATGAGTAGAGGAAACCCCTTCCAGCTTCCAGGGAGGGAGCAAGCATCAGGGAGGTCATGTCACAGTCATGTATGAAGGTAGGCTCTGCAGAAATGCCCCGAAGACAGTTCCAGATCCTCCTGAGCCTGTAAAATTGCTATAAGAAAGCTACATCTGTATTTTCTTCTTTAGGTGTACAAATTGTAGGGTATTATGCCTGGTCTTTAAAATCTCTCTCAGGCACACCTCCATGTGAGAAGGCATGCCGAGGGACCATGGGCACTTTCTACCAAGTGTACTACAGACCTACCAGTTCTTATATCACCGAGGAACACCTATACGGTACCTTATTTTCTCAGTCTTATCTCTTTCTTATGAAGACTTTGAGCACGCATCGTAAAAGTCTAGTCTTCTTCCTCCTGGAAAAGCAGATTTAATTTGTGGCTGTTCCCCTTCACTTTGGAGCACAAGGATAGGATCCTGTCAACAGCTGGGAAAAAATACGTTAAAGATTTAATTACCTTCTCCATCTCTGACCAAATGGCCACTTAAAAACCAGCTGCAATGGAGGCAGTCCTGGGATAGCATGCTGCTTTGAGGATTCTTCAGGTCAACTAAAGTTGTGTAAACTAATAGAGAGAAAAATACTAACAAGCCGGGAAATCAGAAGATAGGAATACATGGTCCTTTTCCTGCTTGTAACTGAGCTCCTGGTTTGGGATCTGTAGTGAAACCACAATATTTCCTGAAAAAAAAAAAAAATAGAAAAAAGGAAAAAAATCTTATTTAGAGAGAATTTAACCTGCCTAGTTTACTATTTGGGATTTATGAATATTTGTATTTGATTTTCCTTGACAAATCAGAGTAATGTTGCTGACATACCGGCAGGCAACGCATGTGGAGTGCTTCTGTGGGCTCAAGTCCCTGTGTTTATGCTATGAGGAAAAAGTATGTGTGGTTTTGTATGTAAAACTCTGACTAAAAATACATGGTGCCTACCTGACAGAAGTATGCACCTGGGTGACTCTAATTCTCCTTTCTGGCTGTCAGCAGCCAGGACAGATGGCAACGTTATTGGCATCTTTTGTTATTTTTTGTGCTTTGAGGAAGTAACAGGAGGGAGCTAAGCAATTGGAAGGACCAGTACCTTCTCTCCTCTCCATGAAGTCCTTGATAGTTCTGGGGCAAAGAGGAGATGGGGAACATAAATCTTCAGGGACCAAAGAGAAGCTTGATCCCATGGAACTCCATGGAGGAGGGCAAGGAACAGTGAAGACTTTGAACGTGATGCCTATGGCGAGACAGGAGTAACTTCCTTCAAACATGTTTTTTCATTAGGAAAACAAAGATTATAGAACTCTTGCATTAAGAAAAGGTCAAGCTTAAAGCCTGTTGTGTCATTAATTTAACAGGTAGGCTAAATATTAAAAGAAGAGAGCTTTGGGAGAAAGGAAAGGACTCTGTGAGTCCCTCAAGCTGTACATATATACCGCTAACAAGATACTAGTTTGAACAAAAATGTTTCCAGCTGTTACACTTCAGCCCCCATTTTCAAAAGCCATTTGCCCGTACAAGAAAAACAGCCTGAGAAAGGCTTTTGTGACTGCCTGATGAATTTTCTAGATTGTTTTAAAAAAAAAAAAAATTAAAAATCTGCAATTTCATTATTTGTATGGAGAAAAACTTTCGGCATTGGCAACTATCAGAGTCTTCTCTGTTGAAAATCGTTGGAGATTTTTTTTTCCTGTAGGCTGTACCAGGAGAGACCCACTAATGTGATTTGTACAAAATGAAGTGGTTAAGGAAGAAAGGTAAAATGGATGTCTTTGGGCTCTCCATTGTTTTGGACCACCAGAGCCAAGTTCTGAGTGATGCTGACTGCTTTGAAGTGTCGGGTTGCAGCTTCCACCTGCCTTTGCCGTGCTGTCTGTGAGGGTGTGGTGTGGAAGGAGCAAGAGGAGTCCTCTCTGACCTGAGGATGGGTCTGCTTATGGCCAAGACAGCTTGATCCTGGGCAGTGACAGAAATCTTCAATAATGCACCCTAACATCTGGCCCATGTAATCTTTTTCTGGTTCAGCTGATGCCTTTTATCATGTGAAAATACTAAAAACAGATTCAAAGCCTCCATTTATAATTGAGGCTGTAGCTGTTGTTTCTTTTTTTTATTATTATTATTTGAGAAAACCTTTACAGTTCCCTAGATTTTGCTGCTCATGAATTATGAGTCTACTCTTCAAAGTAGAGGAAAGCAACTTTCTGGCACTGGAAGCTGTCACATCTTCTGTATTAAGGTAGGCAGTTTGACTGCTCCAAGCTGTATAATTGCAACAGCTAAAGAAAGGATTTACTTATTTTTCCTTTCCGAGGCACACAATATGAAGAGACGGACCAGCTGCCTCTATATCGTCCCTCAAAAACATACTTCCATGCTGTCCTTTCTAGCTCATCTCATTCTGTTGAATAAACAGAGCAAGGATAGAAGCAGAGCAGATCTTGCCTTGCTCGCTTTCTTTCCTGCAGAGTACTTTATATGTTGCTTTTAGAAAGTCCAAGATCTTGTAGATGCTGTGTGGGTCTACAACCACTTTCTCCAGGTCACTTGGAAGGACAGGTGAAGTGGAAAGAATGCGACTTTGGTCTCTAGTGATCACAGGGAACAAGGAGAGGGGTGGAAACAGGAGTATTTTGAAGGTACAGTGCCACAGCTTTGCTACAAGGAGGAATCATCCTGCTAGAGCCTCTCAGCATGACCCCTGTCCAGATGGCAAGCAGCTGCAGTGGTGGGACTGCAGACACTACTGGGAGAGGCTGCAGTTTCCTGAGTGCTGGTAGCGTGTGCCCCCACGCAGGGGCAGATGAACCAGTAGCTGTAGAGAGCAAAGGAACTCATGGGTATGGAAGTTAGAAGAGTGTTAGAGGACCACTGTGGGATGTGAAGTTCTTTTCCTGGGCTTCTTGGCTGTGGTTGCTTTCATCTGTAGGGGCAGAGTGCCCTGTCTATGTTTTCATAGTCTGTAATAACAGATGCTCTTTAATGAGCGCACGGACAGACAGCCTATTGTCTGGGTTTGTGCCTCAGAACTGTATGGTGGGAAGGGCTATTGGCACTTGCTTTTGTTTACTCTGTTTCTAAGGATGTGTGGTCCTTAGAAAGATGGGGGCCTGTCTGTCTTTCAGGTGTTTTTATGGGCCATGTCAGAACACACCCTGTTCATGTTATGTTTGTTTTTCTCAGAATATCTCAACTCAAGCCACTGCCTGAGAAGGGCCTCTATGTACATTTAATCTGAACAGACTTTGAGGGCATCTAAATGGCCCCAGTAAATAAGGATGACCTATCTGAAAATATTTTCTGGTTGTGAACATCGCATCGTAGGCTGAGCCTAGTTAGAAAGCCTGGCTTGTGTGTACATATTTTCTCTTCTTTTAGTGTCCCAGTGGGGCAGAGAGTCCCTGGAAGACTATCAAGCATGGACTGGCTTTCAGAGCTTACTCCTTGCCAGAAGCCGCTCCGTGTGAGGCCAATAAAATTTGTTTGCACTTGACAACAATAGAGTATTTTTGCGCTTCACAGTGTGGCTCCTCGGGACTAACTGCTGTTTGGGAAGGCCCTTAGGTCTATCCTTCCCCTTTATCCTATGCAGGATGAAGACACCACCCTTTCAAGCCCTGTCTCTAGAGGATGGTGACTGCTATAAATGCTGAGGTGGGCTTGCAGACTGGCTAGAGAGGAATTACTTCCAAGCACAGACCTAGGAGGGGTGAAAGGAGTGAAAAAACCTAAGAGGAACTTAGCTCTGAAGTCAATTAATTCATGGGTGAAGAGTGCTCTTTGAAGAGGCATTGAGATGTGGTAGGAGTGTGGGGCACATAGCTGCTTTTCCTGCAGGGCTAAGGGCAGATCATTCAATGTAATTCCCTCTTTCACCTCTTTTCCAACTCAAACTCTGCTGCTCACACTGAGGGGCCACAGGAAGAAGGTTGATCACTTATCAGGGAAGGCATAGGGGAACTTCCAAGGGGATGTAAAGGCCAATTCAGAATATAACCACATGTTCCATCTATCCTGCAAAATGATGCTTAGGAATCTGGTTTTTTGAGTGGTGAGATGGGAAGACGACATGTTCCTCTGCAATGTGAGTCTTTATCTTCTAGTCCCCTCCCTGCTATAGATTTTAAACATAAAGGCAAGCAGAGAGCAAGCATTTTTAGTTTATCCAGTGTCTATCTTTGAAACACACTGATGTAGGATATAAGCATATTGATAACTAGTGTGTATTGCAGCATGAGGAAGACCTGTGATGATCAAGGAGGCATTTATGCATGCCATGTGGCCTTACTGGGTCTGAAAGGCGTGATCTCTTCTTCAAGGCACTGGGCCAAGCAAAGGCCTTTTACTCTCTGAAATTGTCAGCCCCAGCTTCATCACCTCATGTTTGGAAAGCAGCATGGTCCCAGGAACAGTGCTAACCCCAGATGCCCAGGAAGCTGTGTGGTAGCATGGTCTGGGAACGCTGTCCTCTTCTTAGTACAGCAAAGGGTGTTCTACCAATCTGGTGTAATACAAGAGAGGTCAGGCATTGCAAAAATTTTTCCTCTCCCTCTCTGTGGCCATCGGGGAAGATTTTATATCCTTATTCTTTCTTTCTAGCCTTAGGAGATAACTGTGGATGCTAAAAAATTGGGATAGGGTAGAAAGTAGGTCATGGGGTTGTGCACAGGACTGCGAGCGTACAGCAAATGCAGAGGGGCAGAGCACTCCTAAAGGGTGCCATAATGAACCGTGAGACAGATGTTTTGCCTCAGATGACCCAAATTCTGTGCAGCAGGGTCTTGCTTGTGGCAGTTTAAAGGGCCCTACAAATTTGTGAGAAAAGCTCCTCCACTGAAATGTGACACCCTTGCTGGTGTAGCAATCCATGGAGCAGCTGGGCAGATCCCATCATGAGGAGAAGACAGCGTCATGCTCATGGGATTGCTAACTTGATAGTTTGCTGACTTTAGCTCTTCTCTTGCTCACAGCATCTTCAAAACCTCACACTGACGCCTTTTGTTGTGCTGTGTGCGGCAGTTCTAAAACCCTTGTGAAATAAAATACTGTTCCTGGGAAAGATAATTTTTACAGGTCTTAAGATCTAGAAAAGTTTTTAATACTTCGGTTCTAAATTATTTTGTAACTCTAATAAAATGACAGCATCTCTGTCAGAGAGGGGAATATTTTATACAGTTGTCTAAAATACTACATAGTATATTTTACTACTGTTCAATAAAAAAAATTAAATAATGTGAATAGTTATATCTTCTACAGGTTTAGCAGATGGATCTTTTTATTTTTTAATTTTGAGAGCTTGATTTGCCCAGTAAGGGAAAATTAAACTTAATGACCTACACTTCAAAAAATAACCTGTGATTTTAAGAACTTTAATTTAATGTTTTCTTCACTTTAAATATGTCAGAAGTGCTTTATTGTTCAAACTCACAGTGTTTGGTGGTTCTTGATAAGCAAAATCGAAATATCTCAAGGAGATAGAGACAGCTTTTCCCATATAAAGGGTTGACATACCATACTAGGGTAAAGCTATCCTAACAGTTGCCTTTGCCTTTTGCTTTGAATACATCTAACTAGTTGCAAAAGGTGCTTCACTGAGGTTTTAAACAGCAGAACATAAATTTTGGAGAAGAAATTAATATTCTACTTGAAAGGGAACTAAAATTAGTTTCTGATGATACTTCCTAATTTGTACAATAACATGATATGACATTTCCATTGTAGCCGTTTCACTTCCATCCTAGATAGTTTGTATGGTCAATTTGGTAAAAATTGGAAGCTTTAATGAAGTTTTCTGGATCATTTATAATCAGATTCATTTATTTTTTTAGATTTAAAATTGATGAAAACATAGAAAACCTGAAGGGGTAAAGGGGAAAACGCAGTAGAAACCATCTTACAACTCATGTTTTTTGTTGCACAGATGCATTTCTTTCAGGAAGTAGTTCATACATTTACTTAGTTTTGAAAAGGATTATTTGTTTGAAATGGATACAGAACAGCTTTGGCTGCCTGTGACTGATAAATCAACTTTTCTGGACATTGACTGACTCCTTTGGAGCTTTGAAATACGCTTGCTTAGCTGAATGAGATAAAGAAAAGCAACCAATCTGGCCACTAATTGTATCATTAGTCATATTTAAGTCATCAGTTACTATGCCACAGTGCTGTACGTGAGAATTAGCTCTTGTTCTCATTGCATGCAGGGGCTCCATACACTGCCACTGAAGTCAGTTAGATGGCTCCCACAAAGCAAGCGTGCAGAATTCACTTTTCGACAGGGGACAAAACTGAAGTCTTGCTGTTTATTTCAGGCAGTCATAGCAAAAACTGAATAAAGTGCAGCAAGATAAAATGAATTAGCAGTTGAGGCCTGCACACAAAATAATTTTATGCTAGGGATTTAGTGCAATGCTGTTTGTATAAATACCAGGATTTGTTCCATTCTTTAATACAGTTAAACAATGGGTGTTCCTTAACAAGGGATGTCCTTATACATGCTGGTTTATGCATCTCGGTAAGTACAGGCAGCATTCACTCTTGACAGCTATAGATCAAATTACAAGCAAGCCACAGAGAATTATGTTTCTGCAGAGGGAACCCTTAGTTCCCCCGCTGGGCTCCTGTGAAAGAGGTGGCTGAAAGCCAGCTAACTTTGCTCCCCAACTGCAAGGAGCCAGGCTGCATTACACTGCTGGCAGCACTCAGCATCCCTGAGGAGTTTTTTCTGAGCAGAGTCCAAGAGCAGCCACCACCCAGGGCTGCACAGTCTGGTCTGCAGCTGAAGGAAGCTCATGCTGCAACTCATGGCCAGAAAAAGACCCAGCCAGGGCAGCTGGAGCCTCTCCCCTTCCAGCCACCAATGCTGCTCCTGCAGGACATGTTAGTGTTGGGGTGGGTACCACCACATCTATGCTTGTCTGTTCACGACCATTCCCCACGGGCTGAGGGAAGAGTTTACGCAGGCACTGCCTATGGCGTTGTCCTCATAATTGCACCACATGAGTGGCACTAGCCTGCTTAGAGTATAAGACCCCAGGCATTTGATTCCCTGTTCACCCCTGCCTGCAAGCATTTGGGCTGATGAAAAAGTGCATTCCCACCTCACATGATTCCATGGAGAGAAGAGTTAGTTACGTTGCAAAAATTTGATTCATGTAGGTATAGCTGTGCTCTCATCATGAATTGTATAACTCATTCAGTAAAATCAGCAACCCAGCAATACAGTATACAGAGCAAATTTATAAATAAAACCTTCATTGTACACAAATGACAAAGAGAATGTAGAATTATATAAGGCCACGACTTAAATGCTGGGTGGGGGATGCCTTTACCAATTTCTATTCTGATGGTTACCATTTGCAATTACCATTTCCATTGTTCACCAAAATGTTTACAGCCATGCTTAATATTGGTTTTCAAAGTTGCAGCTGATATTCATTTGTGCTCTATGTCAATATCATCTCCTGCAAGATATATGGGATTTTATATATATATATACTGTAAAAACGGTATCTTTTTAAAGGTCTGGTGGAACATCTCAAATACTCATAATGAGCTTGAAGAGCCTGCCCTTTAAAAGCTTCATGAGTGACTAG
Organism: Baryphthengus martii; assembly: GCA_013396935.1. Classification (NCBI taxonomy): domain Eukaryota; kingdom Metazoa; phylum Chordata; class Aves; order Coraciiformes; family Momotidae; genus Baryphthengus; species Baryphthengus martii. The sequence goes on along the minus strand of VWZK01020746.1, from coordinate 14,190 downwards.
GGAGGAGTTTTATGGCCTTTTTTTTTTTCTTTCTTAACAAAGTGCCCACGATGGCTGCAGATCTATTAAAACTCCATCTTAATGACTGTTTAGGTAGAGTTTAGTGCCAACTTTAATTTCAGCTTCAACTTAGCATCTCTCATTAATTTCTTACATTCTACTGGGACTGAGGATTTCCATATTTGGTTTTACTTTTGGATTATGTCAGAAAACTTTGAACAAAATTGTTTCAGCTAAATGAATGTGAAAAAAAAAATATATTCCATATGTTGTTATTGAAATTTTCTGCAACTGTTTAAGTCAAAAATGGCAAGCCAGAAATCTTTATGTTGGCTTACGATACAGCCTCCTCAAGAAAACATTCTTGGGTTGAAGAAAATTGGTTAAGTAGTTTTAAATCAACTTGTCATTTTTATGCATATTATGTAGACCTCTTTCATTTTTCCTCTCTCTTTTTTTCTTTTTTCTTTTTTTTTCATTTTCTTAATTTAGTTTAAAAACCTTGTTTAAAATGAGTTTGCCGGGATTAATTTACTAAGAATATCTTTAATGACATCTCAGTTATGGATACATTTGTCAAGAACTCCAGCTGTTAAGGCCAATTGGCTCGAAAAAGCCAAAGTGGATGCCATTGCTTCAGCCTGTTAGGAACGAAAGGTTTAAAGTGTACTGTTAGCCCTCTGTCCCAGTTCATATCCGTTTAAACAACAGACTTGGTCATCTTACTTAAACCAGTACAATGACATAATTTTGCATGTGTGCAGTCAGACCATTTGTTGCCCTTTTTATCTAAAGCAGAGAAATAACATACAAAACCAGGGCTAAATAGAAAAGTTTATGCATATCCACTTAAAAGTCAGAAAATCACAAAGGTTGAGGTTGCTACAACAGTGCTAAGACTTCACACCCTCTTTATACACTTATAAAGCTTACAACTCCCTTTGACAAAAGTCCGTGTTTAGAAAAAGAACAGCTCTTTAAACTCAAGTACTTACAGCCAGGGAAAAGTAAGACTTAAAGTAGCTCATTCTCTGGTCCACTAAGTATCTAATAATTTGGGGCCCAATGGGATGGCCTCAATGAGAGAGATATTAAACTCTCATTTCCTATTCCTTCTCTTCTGCAAGAATGAATACACCGGGGAGGTGGGGGAGAGCTTTTCTGTGAGATGGGTATTCAAATCCCTTCAGTCAGGCATCTAAGCTTGCCAGGAGTTCCCAAGAGTACTCTAACTCTCAGCTATTGTAAAAAATAAGTACATAAAAACATATGTAGAAAGTCCCCCACATCCTTCCTTTCTCCTCTTTGCTGTGTTTCCCACTTGCTAAACAGGGCAGCTGGGAGCAGGGCATTGGAAATGTCTTTCTCAGGTAGCTAACTTTCTCCAGACATTGTAAAGGGAGCCTAGACATCAAATCCATGTGTGAAGCCAAAAAGTTATGTTATTCCCCCTTTTGCAGAGAGAACTGCAGTGCAGAGCAACTAAAATCAAAATTTCTAAATGGCCCACTACTTCTGCATTCTTCATTCTCATGTAGAAAACCTTAAATACCGAAGGATGGACTGTTCCCATTTTGTCAGGCTAGACTGGTAAATATACAGATAATCCGAAAAAAAAACCAACCCAAAACCAACACAAAATACCTCCAAAATATTGGACTAATCATTTGCACAAAGTTGTATGGTGAACCAGCAGTAGATAGTGGCAGAGTGCATTTCCCTGGGACTCCAGTTCAGTGCTTTGTCCACAAAATAGTAATTTCTTACCTTAATGCCTAATTTGCTACCAGAACTATAGGGGTTTAAGATGTTAGAGAAATCAGCCTCATTCTGTTCTGTTTTGAGGAACACTGCATTACTATTCTATTTGCAGAGGTACTGCATAAATAACCACGTCTCAGATGGTTACAGGCATACAAGGGGTCGGTACTACTGAAACCCACGTTCTGGCTGAGGCAGGCACATTACAAAAAAATCTTCCATGTTTAGGATGACATTATTCAAATTTCCATGAGAACTTTGTTTGTTAAAAGAAGCCAGGTTAAGTTTTCATGTGTAACTTTACTTTGGACAGTTTCTCAACCTTGGCTTTGTACCTGGTTTGCATTTCCTTGTTTTAAGAGGAAACTGGGCTCCTAACAGGTATCTGAATGTCACATCCCTGCATGTGGTTTTAGTGGATGAAGGAGAATATTTGACATTTTAAAAAGAAAGAAAGGGGAAAAAAAAAATGTTTGTTCTGAAGTGCTGAGACTGATAGCAGTCTGAGATCAGGGAATCTCAGTCTCCGCTTGGATCAGAGTGTGGTGACTGCTGCTCATGGAGCGATGGAAATCCACCGTACTCCCTGCTGGCACGAGCGTCATTAGTGGAATGATGTGCGCAGGAGCAGGTGGCTGAATTTCCCTTGAAATAGGACCAGTTATACTCATAGGAGACTGTTAAAAGGTAGACACTAGGACGAAACATCAAATGGAGTAGCGGGTGTCCTGGGGAAGACATAATAGGTAATAAATGAAATTGTGATGGAGCACCTAACACACCATAACCTAAAACCCACAATCTGTTCAAATGTGGTCAGTACAGTGAGGTAAGCTAAATCATCACTGATGTTGTTTGTAGACTTTCTCTCTATGTATGTATATGTGAAAAAAAAAAAATAAATATAAGATTTGTATAACATAAAAGAGATTATAGACTATAAAAAGGTAGATCTGTTTTTAGCAGCTGAAAATCAGTTCAGAATGGAGAACTCAGTGAAGAATGATGAGCATTTCTCTTTCTCTTTGTCTAAAAATGTTATTTTCTGACTAATCTCTGATATTGTTCAGCATGTTATGGACGTGCTTGCCACTGTGTACAGCTGCACGCTACAACACCATTGAGGTATATAACACATTGTTGTCTAGCATAGATTAGAATATATAGCTATACTTGTAGACATGTAGTCCTTGTATCTTTGGTCACCACAGACGCTTGAAATTCAAGTAGTTTAATGCTAGATACTAAAAGCCCGGGAAACTCCTACTGGAAAACCATTTCCTCGTCATGAAACCAGAATGGCAATACTTTAGTGCTGTTTTGATGCACCTCTTTGTGTATACAGGCTATAGATTCTAACGGGGAGCTAATTTTTGCTGTGAGTGTATAATACCTAACTCAGCAGAGTCCACCTTTTAGACTAGTTACCATCAATAGTTAACATGCAATGAAATATTATACCATTATTTTAGAATTTTTAGAACCAATTTATTTGCAAAATCTGTTTCTACTTAGAGACCTCACTGATAACTGCATTAAGAATAATATGTGACTGTTAGTGCATGTGTATTTTTATTTAGTTGGTTGTTTATACATATGTATCTCATGAGGTAAATTCTGGACAACTGTTATTGTACCCTCCCTTTCCTGTACACCAGCACAACTTCTACTGAAACACAAGACAAAGCTTTTCCTGGTCTCTCAAGATGTTTTGGAAGCCAGTACATTGGACTACAATTCTAGAGCATAGATATCTAGGCAGGGAAGGGATTTAAGCTATACTTTTGACCACCACTGGCAATAAGGTATGATAAAGACAGGCTATTCCTTTCAGATTATCTGTTCTAACCTCAGACCTCCACAAGAAAGGAAGTTTTCCACAACTTTCCTGTTGTGTAATCTGTTACACCATTGAATTATGCTTGTAGTTAGAAATCCTTTCTTAAAACTTAAGCAATATCCGCTTTCTTATGAACTACAATCTCCAGCTGACACAGAACAACCAATTTCTCTTTACTACAACCTTTCATATGTTGAAAAACTAAACTCCTAGCCCTCCAAACCTCACCTTACCTGTAGTACACGAAACCAACTCTTTTCTTTGTAAAGCCTGTGTATTGCCTTCCTATGCAAATTCCGTATTGCCTAAGGTTGTTCTTAAAGTTCACCTTTACCAAAAGATGCTCAAAATCACCCTGTTGAGCCCTTTCCACTGCACTCAGAAGAGAACTAATGCTTGACGGATACTGCCTGTGAGCCACCTCAATGTCAGGCTCCTTTCCTGTTGTCCGAGTAGTTGCCATTTTCCATTTCTGAGTTGGATTTCTTCTCTTTCCTGAAGCACAGCCCTTTCCTGAACTTCTACCTGATTTTTGGATCATGTCTCCAGTTTATTACCATGTGAAGTTCAATAGTATTGTGATTTCCCTTTTACACACACTTCCAGTTCTCCCAGTATGGCAGCAAACCATTGACTGTTTTACCTTGAGGTTATTTTTTCAGTTGACTTTGCTCAGTGCCTATTTTCCTAGTTCGTACTGCCCTGGTTGTGCTTAGGATAACACTGCACAGGACAGCATCACAAATATTAGCAAAGTCAAAATTAATCACAGCCCCTAACTCTTCCTTACTAGGTTGGATATACTGTCAGAAAATAAAATTACATTGATTTGACATGGTTTATTCTTGTGAAGCTGATCTTGACTGTTTCTTACTGTTTTATTTTCCTATAAATACCTTTGCTCTAGTGTATTTTCAGTTACCTCAGTTGGCTGCTTTGTCTGTAATTTCCCTATTCCTTGCTTGTGTTGTGGTTCCACATAACACCCATGTCTCTTTGACCTCCTGATGGTCCCTCTCTTTTTTTTTTTTTTTTAACCCACCCAACCACTTCTCACTCTATCTTTTTTTTCCAGTTCTTCTGTGAAGCCATACCTAACAGGTATTGTTTTTTTCTTTTTCCAGTTCTCCAGACTATCCCATTTTTTTGTTGTCAAACGTTCTCACTAGTGGCTCAGAAATGGTCCAACTAATTTCCTAAAGCTGTGTAAAATCCTTTGAATGCTACTTTTCAAAAATTATTCTTTTAACTGATTCTCTCCCTCTCTTGGTATGTTGCAGATAGAGCTTTCCAAATTTAACACTCTTAGTAGCAACAAGTGCTAGATGTCTCAGTGGCTACATTGGTTATAACAACTTTAGGGAAATTCCTTCCCATAGCTCTCCCATGCTGCTAGCAATAGAGAGACTATAAATATAGCCAAACCACAAGCATTTTTACCACTTTAGCTGATTTATGCAACATGATGGTGAAAATGTCATCAGGCAATTCCTGCACTACCATTCCTGTCTATGTTAGAGGAAAAGTTTTTAAACTTGTGATTTGTGGAGAAGTGCCTCTGATATATTTGGCACAGTGTGCTAGAAATGACAGTGAATCCTACCAATTTTACAAACCAGCAATGCCACTTTCTTTCAATGTGGCGTGAAAATAAACATGAAAAATCTCTAATAAAATCTCTTTTCTTTGATTTAATGCACAATATCCACATGCATTTCAGCTGGTTCATGAGAACTTGGCATTTCAGATAATGGGCCTGAACAAATTGCCCAGTAGTTCCATTCTCTTGTTTTGCTACAGAAAGTCTGTTGGAATACATGTATTTTCTTCTGATATCTGTAGTTTTAAAATACAATTTGGACCAAGCCAACTTCTTATTAATAGAGTAAAAAATATAAATAAAACTTTCTTAATAGAAAGAAAATAAAATCCAAGAACAATCTTCGTTTCTGTATTTTAATATGCCAGTTTTTAATAAATGTAAGGATATATTTTCATAAAGAATGAACAGCCCAAATAAAAATCATGTATCTACATGTAAATATTCTGGACACCTTCCTTCCCTCCTCCCCAAAAACCCACCCTACTCCCAGGGTGACATTTACTGGCAGTGCACAAAATAGCCAGTCGGAGTGAAACGTGGTTTAGTTTCAGTACATGAAAACGGCCTCAAAGTGTCACTAGAGAGCTACCAATAATCTGTTTTGAAGCTACATTTTAAGGCTGTGGGGCCTCGTGATCTTTTCACTCAAGAGCCACTTCTAACTTAATCCTTTTTATTGCTTAAAATGCCCATCAAGATGTATGGTGATGAAAACGCCCTGGCCACTTGTACATGGATAGCAAGTCTTTCAATGTCGCAGTTTGACTTTTATGAAGGCAAAGAGCACGAAGTGAGAAAAGAAACTTGAAAATAACATATATCTTAAAAAAAAAAAAAAAATAAGGAAGTTGGTAATTTATTTCCTCCCCCTTCATAATCTTGACCAAGACAAATTAGAAATGTGATTTTAACAATGGTAGGAAGTGAAACAGCCTAACCTTTCTGCATTTAGCCTGGAAGCTTTTTCAGAGCAGAGACTGTCTCTCGTATATGTTTACACATGAGCCTAGCACAAGCAAGGCTTATAGTTAATCGGGGCCTTTTGAGCCCATATCACAATATAAATATTTCCTAATAGTAGCTCTTACGGGAAGCGGTCCCTGGCCGTACTTCTTCGGGATTCCTTCCCAGCTGGCTACATCACTGTCACCTCCTATTCAACTGCCTTTAATGCAGCAGATTCACATGAAAAAAATCCCACGGCAAGATCATGGAAAAATTTAAAATGTCCACTTTTGTTTGCAAATGGTGCATTTCTTAAATGTAAGTGACATCACTTAAGTGCTTCTGGAAACACCTTGTGTTCAGGTCCCTTTTACACAGTCACTTGAACTTGTGTGGTTTTCCTAGAGTTATGTGTGTTCCCCATTTCATCTTTGACACAAAATACAAAGAGTGTATTATTTCTCCTAAAATCCTCAAGAACACCCCAGCGCTTCCATGTTCTGCATCTCTACATGAGTGAGACGTGCAGAATGTTTCCAGTGATTGCTTCTTGCAGTTACACCTGGTATGCCTACCATGAAGCATTTAGAAGGAGAGAAGCTTCAGAAGCACTCTTTTATTTCTACTTCTATATATCCACAGATTATTAAACTAATGACTGTCATAACATGTACACAATAACAACAACAAGGTGCAAGTCAAAGCCTTAAAGCCTCTTTAGAGTAGATTAGATTAGATTAGATTAGATTAGATTTGCACTGGGATTTAAATAGAGAACAGTTGGCTTTGAATCTCTCTGTTTATTAAAGTTGATAGTCCTATTCTCACATTACTGGAAGGAGGTCTTTCCCGTTCTTTCTCCCCTTGGGCCCAATTTATAATAACAGCAGAAGTTTTGTGATCTTGAAACAACAACATTCCATGTAGGCAACACAAAGACAACAAATTCGCCAGATAACACAACATTCAGTCGATATCAAGGATCACTGAAAATTTTCAGCTTTATATTGAAAGTAGCAAACTTTTCTGATGATTTAGCCACAAGCTTTTAAGTCCATTTCTGCATCACCACTTAAACTTGTAGGCTTACCAAGTGTTAGACAGAATACGTGTGGGGGTGGAAGGGAAAAAGCTAGGCCTGGTGGACCTCCAGGGTGTAAACTCTTACATATATAATAACAATGAGGATTAAGTTTCCAGATGCATTTTATTTTTGTCATTTGTAACAGCACGATGTGAAAGTGCTCCTGTCTAGTTTGCCAGTGTGATCTTGTACATCTCGAGTCTCTTAATTTATGCAAACACAGACACTTTCCTGTGCTTTTATTGCATATGATCCATTTCAGGTGAATGGCAGATGGATGATGTGCAAAACAATCAAATGGATTTCTCTTACCATCAGTAAACTTTATGGGGGAATTTTAGAACTCTTTGTACTTAACTTCCCTCTCATGGGTCTCAGTGACAGAAAACTGAGGCCAAAATGAGTTCTTCACAAAATTCTTTATCTAATTTCATATACACACGACATTGTTTCTCCATCTGAGCAGTAACCTGTAAAGTTAGGTGTTAAACAGTAGAATAAAATATTAAAACAAAATTCAAATATATTTGTATAAAAACATCCAGGGAAATGGGTACAGAGAAACTTTGGAATTCTTCTCTCTCTACTGCTTTAAATTTTCCTCCTGGATATCTATTAGAAATCAAATACATACGTAGGATACACAAAAAATAGAACTAGAGGGAAAAAATCATGTTCCTTCTTGTATTCTGAGCATCAGTCCATGGTTTCTGCAATTTTGTTTGATTATTGAGATGGAAAATATTTGCTGCTCAGTCCTCTCAGAGGTGCTGTGTCTGGTAAACTTGCTTTAACAGGCTCCTGAACTGCAGTGTAGGGCTCGTAACTGGCCTAATGATTAATTTCTGAAAAACAATACCTTCATCAATTTTGGACTCCGTATCCTCTGTGGTTTTTGAAAGGGGTGTGGCTTTGCACTCCGGTGGAAACTGTCTTTCATAATTAAATTGTATTTTTTAAAGACAGAAGAAGAGTACTTTATACCTATGACAGCCTTGCTCTAGAGGGCTAGAAATAAAGCAGTTTGGTGGTTTTGGTTTTTTTTTCCCCTCTTGCATTCCTTTTGTGAAGGCCCTGCCTGTGTAGGTTTTCATTTACTGCTCCAGAACAATTCTTTTCCAGCAAGGAGCAACAGCTCCACAATGGATTTTGTTTCCTTTGAACAGCAGGTCATCCTTGTAAGCATGGCTTTTGCATTATCAAATTAATTTAAAATATTCAGGTGGGTCTGCATACCAAGTTTAAGAGAGATAACTACTTCAGTATAGGCTAGCAAGTCATTTCTTGCAGCTATTAGAACTACTCAGCAAGATTTTCCTAAACAATAGATTCATAGATGTTTTCTCTGTTTTTTTAGAGACTAAGCTGTGAACTTCAGGAAACAGTTTGGACTATACCTAAAAATAGATCTCTAGTTACCATGGTCTGCATTAACAGCAACTATTGAATACTTTATTACCAACAGTATCATCTGTGGTGCTAGAAAGGACCTCAGAAAGCAGCATTGCTTAGCTCGTATCAATTCCTCTCCCCCGCTTTTCTAGCATAGATTATCATGTACACAGCCACAAGAATGACCCTAAGAATCCTAAATCCTGGAACACTTACCTACTTGGTGATAATAACACATATAGCACCAGCAGTGTTTTCCCATACTCGTTGCTCTGAAATGAGAATTGTTAGGCACACATTAAAAAAAAAAAAAAAAAAAAAAAAAGAAAGAAAGAAAGAGAGAGAGAAAGAATCCCCTCCTTTTTAATTGAATAATATCTTTGTTACTTTATCTAAATTCATCATAGCTTTGAGAATTATTACTCTACGTATCTTTGTTTGGATCTTTATAAGTTTAAGTATTAGTGTCCTGTTTCACTTAATATCTTGGTAGCCCTGTTCTGGACAAACATGTCTTCCTAAAACAAAGACTGGGGGCAAAGATGTCTAAATAATACTTGTAACCCTCCTTAAGATTTCAAAATGTTCTGAAAGCATTAACTTCAGTGTTATGTCATCTCTCTCAGACAACATTATTCATGACCTAAAATACGGTCATTCTGAACAAGAGTCTTGCTTTCATACAGAAAGCGTACTCAGCAACACAGCCCAAATTTACACATTCCTAACTCTGTACTTTATTCACAGGGCAACACTTCGGTCACTCATCTGTTTAACGACACTCATCTCTGCGATCCCATTGCTGGCCCTCCTCTGATCTTCCCAATAGGCAACATTCCCACTTCGGAGCGATCTCGGTAGTTGTGTCAGCAAACGCATCATGAAACACGCTGCCACAGCTTCCCTTTCTAAATCCTCTAACAAGTGACAAGCCTTAAAAGCTCACTACCGCGCTGGCTTTCTCCAGGGCAAGCTAACACAGATACTTTCAGTAACTTTGTACTTCACGGTAGCACCACCTCTTACATTCCTTTATTCAAGTAGCAGGAGGCTGCCTGGCCTGCTTGCCTCTGCCCTGCTGGACTCGGTTGCAATCGCAGTAGTTTCCATTCATTGTCAATTAGCTGAGGTCCCCAGAATTGTAAAGAGGACAAATTAACCCCACTGTCTACAGTATGTTATAAACACAATATACTATTTTCACTTGCTGCGTACTTCGGGAAGAAAAGTATCTGCTTTATTCTATCCCCGTGACCTGGGCATGGCTAGGAAGGGGATGCTTTCAACTAAGCTACACCATTACGGAAAATACATTTTACCTCAGCCTCTTAAAACCTAACAAATGAATGCTGAAATGAGTCCAGTATCACCATTGGTGACCTTTTCCTACTCTTCCACTATACAAAAAGTATAAAGCCTGAATTCACTGAACTGATTCTGCAGGAAACCATTAACTGGCACTGCAGCTTCATACTAGAATGTGCATTATTCTAGAGGTTTTTTTTCTGAAAAAAAACCCAAACGTATAAAGACTTGCAGCTTGAAAAAAACCCAAACAATCAAAGCAGATAAAAAACTTTGACCTTTATCTAATCATGTGCGAGTGAAGTTTAAAAGTTAGCTTTTTCAAACATTATTAAATAACAAAAAAATGTTCTTAAAACACAGGCAACAACCTCCCTCATAATAAAGGAGTAAGATACTTGCATACATAACTTTTACATCAAATACAACCAACAGGAGTTTTTACGTATGTTAGAAGTTGGTACACAGACATGTGATTTGTATAGACAAGCGGGAAGCTGAATGCATTCCAGCAGAAGCCAAGGCCTCGGCTCCAATTCCCTCACCCAGCTTGCCTTCCCCTTTTCTTGCTTTGCTTCCTTGCCTGAAGGCAAAGTCTCTACAATTTCACATTAATAACTATCAGGACCAGATACAGAACTCAAATACAGACATCGTGATTTGGAGAGTCTGAAATTGAGTTTAGTTATTACCAAGACAGGCGTGAAATTTGAAAGGACTTTTGTACAACTGAGTTTTGACTTTGAAGAAGGAAGACTGTTGCCTCAGTCTAAGTAAATAAACATAAAAGAAGTAAATCTCTAGAGTTCCTAGTCAGGCAAAATTAGATTCCAGTCTAAGTTTTACCTAAAAATATGACACCGTTTCAGCACAACAGAAGTTAACTTGTTCATAGCAGTAAGAACATTCTACTTAAAAAGAAGCACAGCAACCCGCTGAACAGGAAAATCAGATTGAAACAACACATTTTAAAGTCACATGTATTCCAGTTCTGTGAGAATCTGTTGATATTACAATAATTATTATGATTAGCATTTTCACCAGGACAAGCAATGCAATAATAAAAAAAAATAGATATGTATGAAGCTTTCTCAGTAAGATTAGCCATCTCACCAGTCACTAACACTCAGTCCCTTCATTTTCCTTGTACATAAATAAGGATATTCTACAATTGCATGGGAGTGACCACTCAGCCCCTCAGGGAGGACGGATGCTCTTGCACAATTCTTTGGCAGTGGGAAACAGCTCAAAACTCCTCCATCTCTGCTACTCCAAACCCTTTCTGATTCCCATCTTCCTAAACCACAGTGGAAAACTGTTACCATTGAATCTCACCTAACTGTTGGGACGGGAGCAACTACTGCTTTTCTTAAGATGTATTTTTTAAACTCTACCAATGTTAAAACTCAGAAAGACATTTTGAGTCAAACCAAGCCATGGAATGACCAAGCCCCAGGTCAGGAGCCCTAGGAACTGGCTTCTGCACCCCCACGAACTGGAAGCACTTCAGAAAATGTCACCAGCAGAGCAAGGAAAGAACATGAAAGTTTGAGAGCAGGTTAGGAAAAATCTGAAAAAGAACTTTACTAGCAATTATTTTCTTCATATGTACAAATACAGTTTGAAAAAAAAAAAAAAAGTAAGAAATTCAGACTTCTCTTTAAGAATCCTTGGATTTAAATATATATATATTTATTAAAAAGAGACATTGACTCTATGGCCAAGACATCATGCGTCTCAGAACAGGTTTTTACAGCTGTGTTATAAAAACCCCTTAGCAAAGCAGTTATGCACTAGACTTCAAACACATGTACTCCAAGAATGACACTGGTGTGGAGGATCTTGTTTTACATCCATTTATTTTTGTCCCTCAGCAATTATAGCATGGTTTCAATACATTTCTAAAGCTATAGAGAAATACCAGGGCAACTAGAGTACTAGAGTACATACAAGCCAAAGTTAAAATGGTAGACAGCTGAATTTAGAAAAAAAAAAAAAAAAAAAAAAAAAAAAAAAAAAAAAAAAAAAAAAAAAAAAAAAAAGAAAACAAACAAGAAAAAAAAAGTATGCATTCAGCAGGAGATCTACTGTACTTCATTCAGTTTAGGCTTTGTTCTTTAGGGAACAAGGTGCTAACGTGCCATTTTCTCATAAAATTAATCATAATTGCTTCCAAAGAATTTCTGCTGAAAATTTAGGTGGAAGCAAGCAAGTGTAACACTAAACTTTCTCTATAAACTTAGAAGCAACACCTTCTTGAATCAATTTCCACCCTCCAAATACCAAGGCTGCTTTTCTTGCATGAACCCGCTGTTTTATTAAGGCATAATATGCCCTGAGCAATATGCTGGAAATTAGCCAAAAAAGCCTAACAATTAAAGGCAAGCACCAAGTGATTATTTTTAGAGACAAATTTTGAAACCTGCTTTGTAACTCACCTGTACTTGGGAGTAGCACTTGAGGAAAAAAAGAAAATATTGCTTTTAATTACTTTGAGTAGCATGGCAGTGTTAATTCCCCCTTTCTTCCCTCCAGGCTAAAGTTTTCAAGGTAATCTTTTAGGTACCTAAGTAGGACCAACATACCAAGAGGTAGGTGGGACATCCATTCAAGAGCTTAATTTTTAAGCAACTCAGAGTAAAAATTTCAGTGCCCCACCTTAAGCAACTCAAGTTAAATCTTATTTTCCTCAAGAGGCAAGACTCTCATGTGTTGGATACCTCTGGTCTTAAAAGCAAGATGGAGTCTGGACAGGAGAATTGTACACTGTACATGCTCAGACTGCCTTCCGTTCTTCTTTTTTTTAAAGCCAGAAAAGCCTGTAAATTACCTGATGCACTGTCCAATTTCTCTAAAAGATGCACACTGTTACAGAGTCCAGGATCTACAAAGGTAGCTTTCTAACCTAGCGCTAACAGCACACATGACTTTCTCTATACAAATCCAGGCAATACTGACTAGTCCCTTTAAGCTACCAGAGTATCCATAAAAGAAAGACAACCAAATTATACATTTTATTCACATTTATTTTTCGCTTTTAGTGTGCTCACAGAAAATTAGAACACCTTAAGCAGGAGTTTAATAGCAATTTTTGTAAGCAAAGTTACATTCCATCTCTAAGTCAAATTGGTCAAAGCTTCTCCAGTATTTACAAAAACATGATAGACAAGATGCTACACAAAAAAAAAACATTGCATCTGAAGAGTTTTCCTTTATTTTCAAAGACAACTGGAAAAGAAAGCATTGTCTGCTGTAATCAAAAACATACCACAGTATAAACAGTAACCATTCCACTTATCACAGCTTGGTTGAGTTTAAAATTTGTGTTTAAAAGGTCCAAGATGACTGCAGTTTTACAAAAATGGGCAGGGTGGAAAGAGTTGCAAACTTCATGTGCTTCTGGATATCAAGATTTGTTTTTTTTATACAATAGTCACAGTTAAAAACACCCTGCTGGTAATACATAATTACACTTTATTAAGGTCATAAACCAGCAATAAACAATAAAGCCTATACAACTTGTATTTCTACTTAATCACTGACTGATACAGCTAACATGAGATAAGTGAAAAGTTTCTATGGTTTAAATGAATTCCTAAGACTATGATTTCTTTATCTGGGTATTGATTTTTTATTTTTTTTTTCCTTTTTCCTTTCCTTCTTAATCAAGACTTGTAGTGTTGTAAACCTTATAGAACATCTGCCTCACAAAATACATCGTAATAACTTTCTTTTAAAAAAAAGACTAACCCCTTACATCATTTCTGGCGGGGCGCGCTCCCGGCAAGGGCTGCGCGCCCCGGGTTCCCCACTGCGGCCCCTGTCACTTCATTTGATATCCCTTATTGACCCACCCATCTCCTTCATATATGGGCATGTCCATAAAACCGATCGGGAAAAGTTTTATAATATGAAGAGAGTTGCAAAGTACGAAAAAAAATAATAAAAAAACCCAACAAAACAAAACCCAAAAAAACCCGAACCAACCAAAAGAAAACATTAATACTGATGAA